>ML274040.1:17478-38175 GCA_005239495.1 Nicotiana undulata | reverse complement strand
TCTTGCGGATCGGTATGGAGACGTCTGTACTTATCTTCAGGAGGCTATAGGGTGTTAGGAAACAACTCTTTGTTCATATTCAATCGTGCAATCGATGATGTACTCAAACTTGTTCTTCTATTCTCTCACAGATGGTGAGGACGCGTGCATCCGATGTTCCTGATCCGGGAGATGCCGCTACCCCCGCCGCTCGAGGTCGTGGTAGAGGCAGGGGTAGGGCACCTGCCCGAGGTAGGGGACGAGGGCGTCCTAGAGCTATACCAGTCGCACCACTAGACGACCCTATCATAGAGGAGAAGGATGAGGTGCCTCCAGTAGCACCAACCCCAGTGGACTTTATGACGGCGTCGGGCTTCCAGGAGGTCCTAGGCCGTATGATGAGATTCATGGACACCATGTCCCAGGCTGGTTTATGTCCAGCAGATCCTGCCACTTCACAGGCGGGAGGGGGAGTTCAGACCCCTACCGCCCAGGCCGCAGGACAGGCAGCAGAAGCACATCATACCCCGGGTACACCGCCCGTGGGTGGGGTCCAACTTGTAGTAGCAGCACCAGAGCCTAGACCAGTTGCAAAGGGCGATCAACAGAAGATGTTGGATAGATGGACTCAGTTGCGCCCTCCAGTCATTGATAGGTGCAGGGACAGACTGCACAACATGAGGATTTTGGAGTCCCATGGAGTCGACTTCACTACATTTCAGTTAGAGGGCAGGGCTCGCAGGTGGTGGCAGTCCTATATACTCAGCAGCCCAGCAAATTCTCATTTTTTCCCTTGGCAGCAGTTCATACAGATGTTCTTGGACAGATATATCCCACCATCGAAGAGGGAAGAGCTACGGCATCAGTTTGAGCAGCTTGAGCAGGGGCAGATGTCAGTGACGGATTACGAGGCCAAATTTTCAGAGTTGTCACGCCATGCACTTATGATACTGCCTACAGATGCCGAGAGAGTGCGGAGGTTTGTGGCTGGGTACTCCATATCAGCTCGTGGTAGAGATTGCTCGCAGGATCGAGGGTTATCGGTTGCGGAGTAGGGAGCAGGGTCAGCAGGACAAGAGGGCTAGGTTCTCCGGTGATTTCAGGGATGCCCCAGCTAGGAGCAGAGGTCAGTGTGGGGGTGTTCAGCCCAGCAGGCCTTCATACTCAGCACCTCCACCACCTCCCTGAGGTGTTCCAGTGAGGCCTAAGTTCAGTGCCATGACAGAGCGCTCCTACCGTCCTCCAACCATCCAGAGTTCACCTAGTGGTTACTCCAGTCGCCAGAGATCCTCCGGTTCTTATTTCAGTGCTATGACAGAGGGTTCACACCGCACTCCGGCCATTCAGGACTCTTCTTCTTTGGGACAATAGGATATGCCACATGTGAGATGCTATGCGTGTGGGGATTTAGGCCATGTGAGGAGGGATTGTCCCAAGTTTCGGGGCAACATAGTGTAGCAGGGTTACCAGCTTGTGAGTTCAGCACCAACAGTCTGGCCACCTAGGAATGGAGGGAAGGTCGGCAAGGGTCGTCCTAGAGGGGGAGGCCAGTCAGGAGGGGGTCAACCAACTCCTATTCACTCTGGGGGAGCTCAGCCTTCAGGTGCTACAGCCAGACTTTATGCCATTCCGGCCAGATCAGATGGAGTGGCCTCAGACGCTGTGATCACAGGTATTATCTCAGTATGTGGTAGAGAGGCTTCAATACTATTTGATCCAGGGTCCACATATTCATATGTTTCAGTACTATTTGCTCATTTTGTTGATGTTCCTCGTGAGTCCTTGGGTTCTCCCATATATGTATCCACTCCTGTGGGTGATTCCGTGGTGGTAGACCGGGTCTATCGGTCTTGTGTGATTACCTTCTGTGGGTTCGAGACCAGAGCAGACCTTTTATTGCTCGACATGGTTGATTTCAAGGTTATTCTTGGCATTGATTGGTTATCTACTCATCATGTTGTGTTGTATTTCAATGCCAAGACAGTTACTTTAGCCATGCCTGAGTCGCCTAGGTTGGAGTGAAGGGGTTCTTCAGTTAATGCATCCAGCCGGGTCATTTTTTTCGTGAAGGCTCGACATATGGTCGAGAAAGGGTGTTTGGCTTACCTTGCTTATGTGCGGTACACCACTGCCGAATGAGTGATTGAGGATATATTTGCATGTTCATATGATGACATGAATGGTCTGAGTACATCAATTGTTGCTCACAAATTACCGACTAATCCAATGTGCCCACCGGTGAAACAAAAGCTCAGAAAATTCAAGTCTGATATGAGTTTGAAAATCAAGGAAGAAGTCACCAAGCAGATCAACGCCAAGGTTCTCAGGGTAGTTGAGTATCCGACATGGTTAGCTAACATCGTGCCAGTGCCAAAGAAAGATGGGAAGGTTAGAGTCTGTGTCGACTACCGGGATCTCAACCGGGCAAGTCCAAAAGATGACTTCCCCTTGCCTAACATACACATCTTGATTGACAATTGCGCCAAGCATGAGTTACAGTCATTCGTAGATTGCTTCGCTGGTTATCATCAGATCTGGATGGATGAAGAAGATGCTGAGAAAATGGCTTTCATTATGCCGTGGGGAGTATACTGTTATAAGATGATGTCGTTCGACCTGAAGAATGCAGGGGCCACCTATATGAGGGCTATGACCACTATCTTTCACGATATGATACACAAGGAGATTGAGGTATATGTGGATGATGTTATTATCAAATCCCAAGAAAGCCACTGATCACAAAGCAGACTTCAGGAAGTTTTTCAATAGGTGGCGAAAATATAATCTGAAGCTGAATCCCGCGAAGTGTGCATTCGGGGTTCCTGCCGGTAAGCTGCTCGGGTTCATTGTCAGTCGCCGAAGGATAGAGCCGTATCCGTCAAAGGTCAAATCCATTCAAGAATTACCACCGCCGAGGAACAAGAAAGATGTGATCAGTTTCTTGGGACGGCTTAACTGCATCAGCCGTTTCATAGCACAATCTACAGTTATATGTGAGCCGATCTTCAAGATCCTAAAGAAATATGCCTCAACTAAATGGACCGAGGATTGTCAAAAAGCCTTTGACAAAATTAAGGAATACTTGTCAACACCACCAGTCCTAGTACCACCTGAGCCAGGTAGACCGTTAATACTCTACCTTGCAGTGTTAGATGGAGCTTTCGGCTGCGTTTTGGGGCAGTACGATGAAATAGGAAGGAAGGAGAAAGCTATTTATTATCTCAGCAAGAAGTTTACTCCATACGAGGCCCAATATTCTCTATTGGAACGCACTTGTTGTGCTTTGACTTGGGTAGCTCAGAAGCTGAGGCATTACTTTTGTGCCTACACCACATATCTCATATCGAGGATGGATCCCTTAAAATACATCTTTCAGAAGCCCACGCCCACTGGCAAGCTGGCCAAGTGGCAAATCCTGCTGAGTGAGTTCGACATTGTCTATGTGACTCAGAAAGTAGTCAAGGGACAGACACTGGCAGACCATCTTGCTGAGAACCCCGTAGACGGAGAATACGAACCCCTAAAAAAGTATTTTCCTGATGAAGAGGTATCATTCATAGGAGAAGACATTGCAGAATCCTTTGACGGTTGGAGGATGTTCTTCGATGGAGCAATGAACTTCAAAGGAGTTGGCATTGGAGCAGTCCTAATATCGGAGATCGGCCAGCATTATCCGATTTCTTCCAAACACAGATTCCGGACATACTAGATGCAGTCTGTTTCCATAGTCATCCAAAAGTAACCAGCCCGGAGTATCTTCTTTGCCAGAACAAAACCGTTCATATGTGGACCGCAGGTCCCAACATGAATTTCCTCTAGTAGTTTTGATGCTTCTTTTGCGTCGACACACCTTAATAATCCCAAATCGGGAGTCCTCCTATACAGGATTCCTCCGCTGTGAAAGAAACTGTTGGATAGTATTCGAAGTGTGTGTTTCTGAGTGGGATTCGCAAGCTCTGGGTAATCTTCTTTCGCCAAATACTTCTTGATATCATGAAACCAAGGCTTTCCGTCTACTTCTTCTTCGACATGGGCACAATAAGCCGGCTAATTATGGATCTTAACTGGAATAGGATCAATGAAATTCTTGTCCGGAGGCTGGATCATTGAGGACAAAGTAGCCAATGCATCGGCGAACTCATTCTGGATTCTGGGGACATGCCGAAATTCTATCTTTGTGAACCTCTTTCTCAATTCCTATACGTGGTGCAGATACGACAGTATCTTGGAATTCTTGGTTGCCCATTCTCCTTGTACCTGATGTATCAGCAAATCCGAGTCACCAATCACTAACAGCTCCTGGAAGTTCATGTCAATGGCCATGTTGAGTTCTAAGATACAGGCTTCATACTCTGCCATATTGTTGGTGCAGAGGAATTTGAGTTTGGCAAACACCGGATAATGCTGGCCGGTTTCCGATATTAGGACTGCTCCAATGCAACTCCTTTGAAGTTCATTGCTCCATCGAAGAACATCCTCCAACCGTCAAAGGATTCTGCAATGTCTTCTCCTATGAATGATACCTCTTCATCTGGACAATACGTTTTTAGGGGTTCGTATTCTCCATCTACGGGGTTCTCAGCAAGATGGTCTGCCAGTGCCTGTCCCTTGACTGCTTTCTGAGTCACATAGACAATGTCGAACTCACTCAGCAAGATTTGCAACTTGGCCAGCTTGACAGTGGGCGTGGGCTTCTGAAAGATGTATTTTAAGGGAGCCATCCTCGATATGAGATATGTGGTGTAGGCACAAAAGTAATGCCTCAGCTTCTGAGCTACCCAAGTCAAACCACAACAAATGCGTTCCAATAGAGAATATCGGGCCTCATACGGAGTGAACTTCTTGCTGAGATAATAAATATCTTGCTCCTTCCTTCCTGTTTCATCGTACTGCCACAGAACGCAGCCGAAAGCTCCATCTAACACTGCAAGGTAGAGTATTAATGGTTTCTCTTGCTCAGGTGGTACTAGGACTGGTGTTGTTGTCAAGTATTCCTTAATTTTGTCAAAGGCTTTTTGACAATCCACTGTCCATTTAGTTTCGGCATCTTTCTTCAGGATTTTGAAGATCGGCTCACATATAACTGTAGATTGTGCTATGAACTGGCTGATGTAGTTAAGCTGTCCCAAGAAACTCATCACATCTTTCTTGTTCCTCGCGGTGGTAATTCTTGAATGGCTTTGACCTTTGACGGATCCGGATCTATCCCTCGGCGACTGACAATGAACCCGAGCAGCTTACCGGCAGGAACCCCGAATGCACACTTTGCGGGATTCATTCCGCAACCTATTGAAAAACTTCCTCAAGTCTGCTATGTGATCAGTGGATTTCTTGGGATTTGATAATAACATCATCCACATATACCTCAATCTCCTTGTGTATCATATCGTGAAAGATAGTGGTCATAGCTCTCATATAGGTGGCCCCTGCATTCTTCAGGCCGAACGACATCATCTTATAACAGTATACTTCCCACGGCGTAATGAAAGCCGTTTTCTCAGCATCTTCTTCATCCATCCAGATCTGATGATAACCAACGAAGCTATCTACGAATGATTGTAGCTCATGCTTGGAGCAATTGTCAATCAAGATGTGTATGTTAGGCAAGGGGAAGTCATCTTTTGGACTGAACCGGTTGAGATCCCGAAAGTCGACACAGACTCTAACCTTCCCATATTTCTTTGGCACTGGCACGATGTTAGATAACCATGTCGGATACTCGACTACCCTGAGAACCTTAGCGTTGATCTGCTTGGTGACTTCTTCCTTGATTTTCAAACTCATATCAGGCTTGAACATTCTGAGCTTTTGTTTCACCGGTGGGCACATCGGATTAGTCGGTAATTTGTGAGCAACAATTGATGTACTCAGACCAGTCATGTCATCGTATGACCAGGCGAATATATCCTCAATCACTCTTTCATAAGTCCCTGAGAGCTCTATCCTCAATCACTCTTTCGACCGTTTCATGTGGGATTGCGTTTGGGACCTCCGTTCCGGTGATCTACGATGTATGGCTGATATTAGTCTCTATTCGACCGAGGTTCCCTATCGATATCTCTCTGATTTTTGCTTGCAGGCCTGTTAGGATATACGAAATCGGAAGGAGTTCCGAATTGGTCATCCTCGACTCTAATCATCGATTGGTATCGATTATGTACATCGGCCCAGGTCACCACCGGATATTCAATCAAGTTTTGCTTCAATTGACGTAATATTATCGAACTTCGTTCATTCAACCCCTGAGTGAAGGACTAAGCAGCCCAATCATCTGTGACTTATGGAGACCTCATGCGTTCCATTTGGAACCGAGACACGAACTCCATAAGCATTTCGTTATCTTTCTGTTTTACCTTGAAAATGTCTGATTTCCTTGCCGCAACCTTTATGGCCCCACATGTGCCTTTAAGAAAGAATCTGCAAGCATGGCGAATGAGTCAATGAAATTTGGCGGTAGAATATGGTACCAAATTATTTCCCACTTCGATAGAGTCTCTCCGAACTTCTTCAATAAAACAAACTCGATTTCATCATCCTCTAAATCGTTACCTTTGATGGCAGATGTATAGGAGGTGACATGCTCGTTGAGATCGGTGGTCCCATTGTACTTAGTTATTTTTGGCATACGAAATTTCTTAGGAATGGGCTTCGAAGCCACACTTGGAGAAAATGACTTATGTACAAATTTCTTTGAATCCATCCCTTCAGAATTAGAGGTGCCCCCAGTTTCTGATCCACCCAGGAATTGTAAGTTTCTACTTTTTTATCATTTTGCCTCAATTTTATTCTCCCCCGATTCAATTAGTTTGGTGTGATCCTCGAGAATCTTCATTATTGCGGGGTCAGTCCCCGATTAAGTGGCATTTGACCTTTCTAGTACTAGCTTTGTCCGGCGGGCGGCTTCTTATTCGACCTCATTCGGCGTTCAATGCTGCAATAGTGGCTTATTGAGCCTGTAGCATCTCAAATATTAGTTGGAGACTGACTCTTCCATCTCATCCACCCAGTGAACCTCGGCCACCTGATTAGCCTTCTCTGTGTACACTCCCTTCGGGTTTCGCGCTCAGATTCGCATTAAGAGCAATATGCAAACTAACGTCGACCGGATTGGAAATTTGTGCTCCCTCGAGATAAGCTCCCTTGGAGAACCTACATTTCCGTTTTCCCCGTGAAATCTGAGGCCATTATCACCATGTGTGATGCTGTTTGTGAGTTTGACATATTTTATCCTGAAAACAAAAATACATGACAAGAAAATCATAAAGTAGTGTGTGTTATCGGAATCAGTATTGAATAATCACTATTATCCTTAGCCCACGGTGGGCGCCAAACTGTTTACCCTAAAATTTGGATAACTATTAAACTTACATTGTGGTTTGAACGATATGTGATTTCACCCAATACCAATTGATAAATATGAAAATAAATGACAGAATGGAACTTTAAATAAATAACCTGTGTGCGAAACGAACCTCAACCTCGAATTAAGGAACTCTCGAGGTGATAACAGTATAAGAACAACTAAGATAGAATAATCTGATGAACAGTAACAAGCAAGAGAGAAAGAGTTCTATAGCTTTTTCTCAGTGAATAATGATGCTTACAAATGATTGGAACTCCTATTTATATAGTATAGGAATCCTAATTATGGTATATCTCTAATCACAGAAAGAAATCGTATAAACAGCTAATTAACCGCTTCTGATTTGATCCGTTACGAGATTTATACCATGATCCTCGACCAATCATGGATATCTCGCTCTTTCCGTTACTAAGCTATACCCAATGTTACTCGGAGTCTATCTCCCTTGGCTTCTATTGATACCGACCTCGATCTCGAAAGAGACTTCGATCTCGAACCCAATGCCTCAGCTCTTTGATGCAACGTCTTAGTCTCGATCAAATAGTGAAATCAGGCAGCCCTGATTTCTACTGTATACAAAGTTGAAGCAAGACATTAGAGAAGGAAAAGAAAAGTTTAAAATAACAAGAGCAATATTGATGCTACTATTCAAGATGACCTTCTCTTTAATTACAATGAAAATTTTATGAATTTGGTATCTCATGAGACTAGTTGGATAGTAAATTAAGGAGCTTCCTCACATGTCACGCCAAGAAAAAACTTCTTTTCATCTTATACTCTTGTTGTCTATGAAATGTTAAAGATGGAAAATGTCGGTGAAGTTAAAGTATTTGGTGTTTGGAACAGTTTGTTTGAAGAGTAGTAATAGTTCAATATCACTTCTTTAGAATGTCAAGTACGCTCCGGACTTTTTTTAAAATTTGATGTTCGCAGGAAGACTGAATGATAAATATTTCTATAATGCCTTTTTAATGGCTGATAAAAACTCACCAAGGATTCGTTAGTTGCGGCTCGAAGAATCAAGTATTCTCATTTATACGCGACTCAAGACTCTATTTTTAGTGACTCCCTAAATTTAGTGGAAAGTGACTTTATAAAAAAATATGCCACGAAAGACTAAGTCATATGAGCGAGAAGTGGATAACACGTTTGGCTAAGAAAATTTTACTTTCTGGACTGAATATAGCAATGCTGAAAAGTTATGTCCACTACTTAGCCGATATATAGAATAGAGTTTTCTTTCATAGCATCTTCCTTTAAAAAATACCAAATTATTGGAGCTAGTACACTTTGATTTGTGAAGTCCTTTTAAAGTGAAGTCAAAAGATGATATAATTTACTATGTGACCTTCACTGATGATCATTCTCGCAATCTCTGAGTATATCCTTTGAAATCCAAAGAACATAGTTTGTTTAAAAATTTCAAGCCATAGCTGAGAGATTAATCAAAAATAATTAAAATATGTTAACACTGATAATGGCGATTAATATTGTAGTCCCTTTGATAACTATTGCAGAGCACAACCAAAATCATCATAAAAAATCTCCACTGAAGATGTCTCGATTGATTGGTTTGGCATAGAGGATGAATATAATTTAATTGAGAGTATTTTTTTTATAAATCCACTAGGTAGTGTGCCTAGGGCTAGTTTTTATATATTTAAAAGCAAAAAAAAAATAAGTGTGGTGTCTCACAATGAGTAAGACGATAATGTATGACTACTACATCATAGGTCCTATTATCAATTTTGGGCTTTTTGGGCTCATCGTTGATATTACATTTTGATCTAGGAGAATGAATAAAAAATGAAATACATATAAAAACTAGCCTATTACATATATAGCTCCTTTTTGCACTGTCGATCCATTCCTTGGTATGTCCTTTTTTACTTGTGAACATGTCCCTTGTGTATAAGTAATCCAATTGTGCCAATGGTCTAACTTCAGTATCACATACTGCATTAAGATGCCATTTTTGAAAACCTGCTGTTGATGATCCAAAACTGTCTTGTGAGTCTGCATTTTGTCGTCCAAATTTTCAATATAATCTACGAGCATGAATGTGATTTATCTGATCCATTGTGATCCTTGTAAATCTAGGTACCTGTGAAACTTGAGTCTTGGTGCTTTCTGTGTTGCTACTCGTCCATACCTTCAGTTGAACAATGCTTCGTCGACAATGCATATATGGACTTTTGTGAACCATTCCAGTGTTTGAGCCATTACTTATCGTGCATATGCCTTCCCCAGATTGCCTCCTAATGGAATGAGTACATAGTACTAATACCACCATTGAGGAGTTGGGCCAAAAGAAATGAATATTCACAATAATATTACATGTTGCGCACACTGCCTCTTCCCGGAATTCTATGATGATATTGGCTTTTGTCTTCCACCTTTTCACTATGATCCATGGTAGTATTTGTGAAATTTTTGTCCTCTTATGTTCCTTATATATCCTACTATCATAATATGTTGATCTTCTTGTAGTACACTCATTTAAAACCTCTCTAAAGTCTTTTGGAAGATTCCTTCTCACTGGTGTGCATCTGGATAGTGTAGGTCTTTGTCTCGCTCTTGAGGGGTCCACTTTCCTGTCTCTTCCTGCATGAGCTTGACCTCCAATGGGTTGAGTACATTGTACTAATACCACCACTTGAAGGTTGGGCCAAGGTAGGAACATGAGCATACTCAAAATCTTTGCAAAACAGAATAATGCATCAGCAGTTCCCATGCCAGTGTTCCTGTTGTTGGTTTCCTTAGGATGTCTATTGTTATAGATTTTTGTGTGGTTAGTGTCTTTTCTTAGCTGCCCTATATATTCCACTTGCCTTCCTTTTACCTGGCTCCCTGTATGATTTAATGGTATACTGTAGGTACACCACCAAGATATTTGTCCTAATATTTTGTTTCCTCTGAATTCATATGTACATCTTGGTGTTTTATGTGAAAATCTGTGTGATTGTTGGTGCAGCTCTGTGTCTTCCTTTGGTTGAATTACATGATGGACTGATGAGGTGTTAACCTCCTGATGAGTATCTTGTTCAACCTTTTTCCATGTTGTAAAGATGACTTGCCAAAATATTCTGCATAAGATGATCAAGATCAGCAGAATGATCTTCTTCTCCTCTATGTCTATGCCTATCAGTGAGTTCCTCTCAGTGGATTGAGCGTTATGCACTGATACCACCACTTGAAATTTCATCATCAAATGAGACATAGACACTCGAAATGTACCTGCAAAAAATAAAACTATGTTAGCAAAACAGGAGTTCACCACACTCTCTTTCACATGAATTTGAGTATGATGAACATGAGTGAATTCCTCTGCATCCTCCTTCTTCCAATGAACTTGGATATGATGATCTGCAACATCTTGTGCACACTCTACTGATAAGAGTGTTTTGTGTTCATTATTTTTAGTTTTTGCATTCTTTACTGCTTGGCTCCCTGTATGAGTTGCCCAGTTCCTTATTTCTTTTTTGTTACTATTTCTGGGCAGATTTATCTTCTCTTATTTTTGTGTATGTTCCTTATTCTTTCTTTTGTGTTTTTCATGTTGAAGGTGGCAAGAATCATGTGCTTTAGAGACCAGCTCATGGTTGAGAATGAGTAGTATAATCAGCCTCCATTCAAAGGACTTTGGTCCTCCAATGCTCCTAGCCTCTATACCTAGTCTAACCCCTAATTCAACTCCAGTGGACTGAGTACTATGTACTAATACCACCAGCTGGAGTTTCATCAAGGAATATATAGCCCGTTTGGCCAAGCTTCTAAAATCAGCTTATTTTGAGAAGTGCTTTTTTCAAAAGTACTTTAAAAAAAGTGCTTTTGGTGTTAAGTAGTTTGTGTTTGGCTAATTAATTTGAAAAATACATTTAAGCAGTAATTAGTGTTTGTCCAAGCTTTTGAAAACTGCTTCTAAGTGTATTTTTCTCAAAAGTGCTTCTCAGAAAAGTGCTTTTGGAGAGAAGCTACTTTTTTCTGCTTCTCCTCAAAAGCACTTTTTTCCATCCAAAAGCTTGGCCAAACACCTCAATTATTGGTCAAAAGTGCTTTTGGCCACACAAAAAAATACTTTTGGCCCAAAAAATGGCTTGGCCAAACAGGCTAATAGTCTAGGTATAGTATAATCACCTGCAAAAAAGAAAAGTATGTTAGTAAAAAAATTGAACACCATGTTCTCCTCCACAAGGCCTTGAACATGATGCCCATGACTGTTATTCCCATTGTTTCCTTCCTCATCCCAGATTTTATGGCTGCTCCTACACGCTCCCTAAAACTCTTACTCGCAAATACGGACACTGTATTTTGTCATTATTCAGCAACCTCCTACCATGTCCATCCAATCCCAAAAACAGTGGCACTCGATTGAGCCTACTTCTAAAGCATAATTTGCAAGATGATCTGCCAACCTATTGACTTCCTTTAGCGTGTGTACCACTGTTACATTATCCTTTGACATCAAATATTTAATCTCCTCCACTTGAGTATGAATGTTCCATGGCACTTCCCATTCTCCAGTATTAATCTCCTTCTTCATTTCGAAGCACATACCCAATTGAGCTCCTCCCAGGGTTCCCTTTAGAAGCCCCATCCGTGTTAAATTTTATCCACCCTGGGCTTGGGAATTCCCATAGTACCTTGGTGAACTTCAAGTTAGGCATAAATGCTTCCAGCATATGCAGTAGATCAGTCCATCTATGTGGTACATTTCGAAGGTTTGGCTTTCTATACTGAACTATGTACTGCATAGTGGTCGATATCTGGTAAATGACTCTATTAACAGTCATAACTTCCCCATATTTGTAGTTGTTTCGTCACTTCCACAGTTCCCACACAATAACAGCTGGCAATGCCCTTGGAATATGTTGAAGTCTAGGAATCACATCAGCAGTCCAACACTTTATTACTGCCTGATGAAATGTCATCCCATCCTCCCTAATACCAGCATGTCCCAAGAAATATCTCCAGACTTTAGTTGCAGCAACCGATATGAAGAAAATGTGTTGCATAGTTTCCTCCCTTGGTTTAGAGCAACACCAACATTTGAACGCCATTAGGTATCCCAATCTTCTAAAAACAACCATCCAAAGGCAGCTTATTTCTCCATACTTTCCACATGAAAAATGAAATCTTGAATGGTAGTCCTATCACCCAGATATTCCTATATACATTGCAAGGTTCATGTCTCCTTCGCACATAATCCCAAGATGATTTAACAGTAAAGTCACCCTTTGATTCCAACATCCAAAAAGGCTTGTCCAGTACATCATGCACGATTGGAGGTTTCAATTGCTGCAATATGTGATCAGCTATATCTTATGGTAATATCTCCCTAATCCTCTTCTCATTCCATCTACCATTTTCCACCACATCATATATGTTTTGGACAGCTTCATCACATATTAAATCTGGAGATGTAACAAAATATAATGCTCCCAAATCTGTCCAGTTGTCAAACCAAAATAATGATAACCCAATCTTAGGTTTCCAAAGAATTTGGTGCTCTATGCATTCCCTACACTCCGCCATTTTTCTCTAAATATGAGAATCATATTTCCCCGGGACAATGATAGGATTAAGCTTATTACAGTACTTTTGGCTCATAAATGATCTCCATAGGCTTGGTTTTGTCCTAAAGTTCCACCACAACTTGCAAACCAAAGTTGTGGAGACATCGTGTAATGATCGAAAACCAACACCCCCTTCCTTACAAGGTAAGCAAAGGGTGTTCCATGATGCCCAAGGTCTATTTTCCACTCCCACCGTATTGCTCCAGAAAACTTGAGCAAATATTTTATGCAGCTTGTTAATTACATACGATGGAGGGTTCACTGCGGACAATAGATGTATTGGCATACTTTGGAGTACATGTGAAATTAATACAGCCCTTCCCCCAATGGACAATAACTTTCCTTTCCAGTCCTGTAGTTTGTCTAACACCTTGTTCATTAGGCCCTAATAATAGGCCATCATTCGTCTAGCATAAAAGATAGGACACCCAAGGTAAGTGAATGGGAATTCTTGTTTAGCTATACCTGTGACCCTTTCCACCTTGGGCACAACTGCTTCCCTGATGAATAATGCAAGTATACGACAGATTTGTGTTTGCTAACTAGCTGGCCAGAAGCATTTTCATATTCTGCTAGAACCCCCATGATCAACTTCAGAGATGTAGCATCAGAAGAACAAAATATCATTGTATCATCCGCGTACGCAAGATGATTAATCTTAGGACTCCATTTGGGCAATCCAAATCCACAAAAATAAAAATTTCTATGCAGTGAATTCAGACCTCTTGATAATGCTTCTACCGCCAAAATGAATAATGTAGGTGATAATGGATCACCTTGTTTTACCCCTCTTGATGATTTAAGAAAACCATGAGACTGCCCGTTAATAAATATTGAGTACCAATTTTTAGCTACAATCCTATACACCATATCGATAAATATTTCTCCAAAGCCCATCTTCCTCAATGTCTTTGCCAAAAATAGCCATGACAATCTATCATATGCGTTGGTCATGTCTAGTTTGATTACTATATTTGGCACTGCTCTTGTTCTTAATTTGATGTCTGTGATGATCTCCTGCGTTAAAAGGGCATTCTCTACTATGCTCCTCCCCTTAACAAATCATGTTTGTTCCTCAGAAATCAAATTAGGAAGCAACATTGCTAATCTCTTATGCACAACTCTAGAAAAGATTTTATTGACAAAATTTCTAAGACTAATAGGTCGCATGTCAGATAAGGTAATGACTTCCTTATATTTAGGTAGTAAGACCAGGTTAGTGTGTGTCACATACCTAGGAAGTTCATGTCCATTGAAGAAAGCTACAACCATTTCAACTATGTCGTCTCCTATTATGTCCCAACATGAGTGATAAAAACAACCAGTGAACCCATCATGTCCCCCTGCACTCTCCCAGTTTAATCCTAAAACTGCATACTTTACCTCTTCTTTTGTAGGCTGCTTTATTAACTCCAGGTTTTGACTACTATCCAACATAGTTGGAACATGTTCCAGAAAATTGAAAGATGCAAGATTTGTGTTTTCATGGAACTGATCACTGAAAAACTTTACTGCTTCTTCTGCAATACCTTCGGTATCTTCAAGCCAATTTCCATCAGTGTTTTGAATCCTTTTCACTTGTAATCTTCTTCTTCTACCATTTACTTGCGCATGGAAGAATTTCGTATTTCGATCACCATATTTGAACTATGACATCCCCGATTTTTGCTTCCAAAATTCTTCTTCCAATGTTATAAATCTGAGAAGGTCTTCTTGGACTTTTTGAAGTCTTTCTCTATTTTGATACGTAGGAGCCCTCTCAAACTGAGCTTCATGGACTAACACCACCTCCTCTAAGATAGCAATTCTTTGAAAAATGTCACCATATGTTGCCCTGCTCTATGTTGATAATGCTTTCTTCAAATTATTTAGCTTCTAGTTAAACACATAGAAAGGGTCACCTATAAAATCTGCCTTCCAATTATGCTCGACCACTCCCTTAAACGATGGATGTTTAGTCCAAAAATTAAGGAATTTGAAAGCTTTCTTTATAGGTGTTGCATATGGATTGCTCTTCAATAACATTGGACTATGATCGGAGCCAATTTTTGATAAGTGAGTTACATCCAAATAAGGCCACATCTGCTCCCATTCCAAATTGCCCAAGCAACAATCAAGTCTTTTAAAGATACAGTCAACTTCACCTCGCCCATTCCACCATGTATAAATACTACCTTTGAAGCCTAAATCAGCGAGGTTACATGTAATAATGCAATGTCTAAAGTCATTGACTTTATTTAAATGCACAGGGAGTCCTCCAAATTTCTCTTCCTCATCCAATATGACATTAAAATCCCCTCCAACAAGCCAAGGCAAGGATACATCTCTATCCAAGTAGTATAAGTTGTCCCACAGCTCTATACGCTCCATTGCATTACATTTTGCATATACAAAAGTGACAATAAATGATGGTTGTGTGTCTAGATTTGTGAGCTTCATAGTCAGTTGTTGCTCCAAGTCATAAACAATCTCTACTCCATGATCTTCATCTACGAACACCAAATTTTGTTGGACACATTCGAGAAAGCTTGCAGCATTCCAATCCTTATTCTGTATTTATCCAGCTTCTTCTTCTTCTACTTTGGTTCCATTATCCCTATGAATTTGAAATGATGTTTTCTTTTCATAATGATAAGCCTCTCAAAGTCCTGCATTGTATTCACTGATCACACATTCCAAATGAGTGCATTCATTATTAATTAATGGATTTAGAGAGGGTCCTTCTTGTATGAACCCCTTGAACTACACCTTGAGTACTGTCTTTTTGTTGTTTCTTCTTTCCCCTACCAGCAGATTTCCCTTTCTCTATTTGCCTAGGTGATAAGTATCCTAGTCGAGCAATTCGTTTGAAGTTTTGGCAGGTTGATTCAACATCTAAATCTCTCCTTTTACCTCCACAATTGTCATCCTCAATCTTGTTCTTCACTGGATCAGCCAGTTGCACTTCTGTAGCAATAGGATTCAAGCTTTGCTGCTGATTTTCTCGCATCTGTTGACCCTCAGCATAATTGCTCAAACCTTGGTCCTCTGAATATTGACCTCCCTCTCTAGTATTGATCTCTTCAGAATTCTGTCTTACACCTACTGCTGAATTTATAACACCATCAGTTATCCCCTCTATTTGTTCATTCAACTTATCCATAGTTATATTGGGAGTTGGAGGTAACTCTCCATCAAGTATAGGTGCAATTACGTTTCGAGCATCAACTGCTTCAGATATTGTGCCAGCATTATCACTTTGATCAGCTCCAATGTCTATATTTTTACCAGACTTCTCCCCTGTTGTCTCCTGCTCCTTGCTGTTTTTATTATTAACACTTTGCCCCTCTTCATCAATTTCTTCATCTGATGATTCTTTTTCACCCATGACCCTTTCAGGTAATTCTCCTTCATCTGATTGTTCTTCAATTTGATCAATCCAAAGTTTACCTCCATTAATCTGCATTCTGTCATTATTTTTGCCACCTCATCAGTTACATCAAGATCAATTGATTGCGAAAGTACTTCTTGGCATAATTGGTTAGTTGCAACCATATTCTCTATAAATGTTCTATTCACCCAAGATGCAGTAGATTCTTTTAGAGCAACATTAGCACCTTCATTCACATTCTTAGTAGGACTTCCTTGCTTCCCTTTCCCATTTGACTTAGAAGTAAATTGGGCTGCCTTTGGATTTAGTTTCCTTGTAGCATTGGGATTATCTTTAGAGTTCTCTGCTTTAGTAATTTTCTCTCTCACTACCAGTTGATTATTTGGTTCATCACCATTGTCTTGAACTTCTTATGCAACAAATTATTGGAAGTCTGAATTTTCTTATTAGAACCTACACCAACTGGGACAATTTCTCTTCTTCAAGACTCATTATGTTGCTGATTATGACCAGTAACTGGAACTAATTCCCTTCCTGTAGCATCATTCCCCTGTTTATCTCTTACACCTTGAACCCTCTGGACATTGTTAGGCTCCACTGGAACTATTTCCTTGCCACTATGACCTTGTACCAAATATTATTTTGCAATAAGCTTTACATGATTGTCCCTAACCTCCTTCCATTGTTCTCCAACATTTCCAACAACCTTCCCACTAGTCAAAATCATTAGAGGTTCCTTATTCTGCTCCTTGCCATTACCATTGTCATCTGCAGTATACTTCCCAGAATCATTTAGCTCTAGATGCAAGTGCCAACATTGAAAATCGTGATGCCCTTGAAGTTTACACTCCTTACAATATTTAGGCATCATATCGTATTAATATTAACCCACTCCATCCTTATTCCTCCTGATGATTCATTCACAATATCCATCCTCACCTTCTTAGCATGATCGGCTAACAAATCAACAAGAACTTTAACCCTTGCACAACTAGGTCGAGTCTTATTGATAGTAGCCATATCTAATTGTAACGACTTTCCTACTGCTGAAGCAATAGAAAATAAGCATTCCTTCACATAAAAAGTGGGAAGTAATCCTGGGAATTATATCCATGCCATCGCCTTAGTAGTTTCTTCCCCAGCCTTAAATTTGGAGTCATATATAAGAGGTCGCAACTGATATTCCTGCCCAGTTTTATCTTTAACATAATACGTACCTTTCGACGTAAAATCAATGAAGTCCTGCCATGATGTCAAACGAATGAGAACATGTCTGTCTCTAAGATATCCAATATTGCATGTTCCCTTAATCCTACATTGAGAAGGTACAATCTTATGAATTTCTTGAAGTTCTGGCCAGCCATATGCAAATTTGCCAACAACTGCGTACTGAAGTCCTTCTATAATGTTCATTGGAGCGACTTCTGCCTCAGTAAACGTAACCAGTGGTTGTCCATTCACAAACGAAGCCCTTCTCATCGATATTGGTTCGACAGTAGCATGCACAACACTGTTTGCGTTCGAGTTTGCATTGATCGCACTAGGTTTAAGGATGATGGAGTAATCCAGTGGTGTTTTGGACTTTGTAGTTGTATTAGGAACGGAGGGGGGTGCTTGGGGAGGCTGACCAGCCATTGTAGAGGGTTGGATATCGGCCGGCAAGACCATGGGAGTGGTCACGCTGGTTCACTGAAATAAGAGACAGTACAGAGCGTTTGGAATAGTTTACATTAATTGAGAGTATTAGATGCTTGCTTTCATACGCTAAATTTATAAATTTCTTATAAGTGGAAACACTTAACAATGTTGCTTATGTTGTTAATTTATCTCATATAGTTGCTCTGGATGGTGATGTCCTAGATAGAATTGGTTTGTTAAAGGTGTTTCTTATGATCTCTTGAGGGTTTTTTGGTGTAAAGCTTGTGTGCATGTTCCTAAAAATGAAAGAATGAAGATTGATGTTAAAACTAAGCAGTGCATTTTCATCTGTTATGGTCAAAATAATCTTGGATGTGGTTTCTACTATTCAGTTGATAAGAAACATATTAGAAGTTGTAATGCATTGTTCTTTAAGGACCAGACTATTGAATATATTTAAAAAATTTAAGAAGAAAGATTCTTAGAGTAATAAGAACTTAGTGGATATTGATCCAGTTCCTATTAATAATGTGTGTATATATTGAACATGAAGGGACCCAAGATAAAGATGGTTATCAAGAGCAAAATAATCATCACGATGTAGATGTTATGGATGCTCCAGTTGATAAGGTTGTGGTTCATCCGCAACATATTCCTGCTCAGGTAACTACTTCGGATGCTCCTGAACCTCTTTTAGAAGATCTACAAGGGAGAAGCAAAAATTCACATGATATTCTTCTAATGACTAAGCATTTTTTACTGGCATAGGAGAGTCTGAGACTTATGATGAAGACATTCAAGATAATCACAAGGATCATAGGGTAGAAGCCATGGAAGATGAGATGAAGTTACTCTATGAGAATGGACATATGAGTTAGTGTAATTGTCAAAAGGTTAGAGAGCTTTATCAAATAAATAGATATTCTGAGAAAAGCAAGATCAGCATACCTCAGTGCCTAAGGCAATATGAGGTTAGTGGTTAAATTTTGGCCAAAATAAGGAAATTGAATTTGATGAATTTGTTTCCCTCATTATTATGAAGATGTCTTCTATTCATGTGTTCTAGGCTTAGTGGCAAGTCAAGAGTTAGCAGTTGAGAACATGGATGTCAAGACTGTTTTTCTTCTTGGTGATTTAGATGAGTAGATGTATGTGGAGCAGCCTGAGGGTTTCGTAGTTAATCATGTAGATAAGAATGAGTTTTTTTAGAAAATTGGCAGGCATAAATTGTGATGACCCAAAAGGTCATCCTAAGTAATTCCAGCTAAATCTGTGCTCCAAGACCTCGAAAGCCTCCGTTAATCTCACCTCGATATGCGTGCGCAGCCCAGGCAGGTAGCCAGGAGACGTCCATGTGAAAATTTGATAAAAATGAGATTTTTGAATTGAATAATTGAATAAAGTTGACTTTGGTCAACATTTTTGGTAAACGGATCCGGACCCGTGATGTGACGGTCCCGGAGGGTCCGTAGGAAAATATGGGACTTGGGCGTATGCCCGGAATCGAATTCCGAGGTCCCAAGCCCGAGAAATGAATTTTTAAAGAAAATTGTTTTCTGAAAATAATAAAGGCTTTTGAAAATGAATAATTATGTGAAAACCGTGTTACCGGGCCCGTATTGCGATTTCGGAGCCCGGAACAGGTTTGTTATATGTTATTTGTCCTATCTGTGGAATTTGGTGTAAAACGGGCTTGATTTGGTTGGTTTCAGATTTAAATGAGGAAAAATGGAGTTAATGAACTTGTGGGGTTTCTAAAGAATTTGAAATTTGGCTTGAGAGGTGAGTTTATGTTCCCGAGTTCCGAATGAAATTTCGAGACCGGGAATAGTTCCGTTGTGTCATTCATAACTTATCTGCAAAATTTGAAGTCATTCCGAGTGGTGTAGGCCGATTCGACGCGTTGAGGTGAATTCTAGAATTTCAAAGTTCTTAAGTTTGATCAATTTGGTTTTGGAGTTTAATTCATTGTTTTTGATGTATTTTGGTGGTTTAATTATTTGCACAAGTCCGTAGGATGTTTATGAGGTTGTGTGTGTAATTGGTTTTGAGCCCCGAGGGCTCGGGTGAGTTTCGGGTAGGCATCGGAGTGCAAAAAGTAGGAAAAATCTGGTGTTCCTCCAGTTTTCTGGTGTCTGATACCTCCTTCAGTGCGACCGCAGATTCCTCCCTGCGATCGCATAGCATTGGCATGTGATGGGGTATGATGCACTATGAAATTGCACTTGCTTCTCCGCGATCGCATAGTGTAATAGGTATGAAGGGGGCTGGGGGGTTAGTTGTTTAGTGCGAACGCACCTCAAAGGGCGCGATCGCGGAGGGTCCAGGGTTAATACTGTGCGAACGCAGGTGGGGTGCTGCGAACGCACAGAGGTTAGCATAGGGCCTGAGGCTGGGTAGAATTGCCCTGTGCTGTCGCACAAGGGCCTCTGCGATCGCAGAGCTTAAGCAACTTACCTCTATGCAATCGCACCTCATGTTCCGCAATCGCATAGCATTAAAAACGCCTAGTTATATTTTTAACCCCAAAACAGATCCATTACGGGTCACTTCCATTTTTCACTTCCCCCTTCTTCCTTAAACACACCCATAAGCGAAAATCAAGCTCTCCAACTGCCATAACTCAATAGGTAAGTGCTCTTGACCTCGTTTCCTCTTAATTTCTTCAACTAATCACTAGATTCTAGGCCTAAAAACATGGAAATTAAAGTAGGAATTAAGGATTCTAGGTAAAGTTGGATTTTTAGAATTTTGAGTAATTCAACCTCCAT
>ML274040.1:0-16403 GCA_005239495.1 Nicotiana undulata | reverse complement strand
TTATGCACGAGGGGACATGCCGTGCCTTTCCTGTTCATTATATGTTTGAGAAGCTATATTTCTGCCTTGTCTTTACGTTTCATTTATTACCTTGTACTGCTGTGCTAGCATACTATTACCCTATATCCCCAGTATGTTCTCCCCGTATCTGTCATACTTGCTTATTTCTGTTGCCATTTTTCCTGCTATTATATAAAATTGCACAGGTACATATGTTGTGTTGGTCCTAGCCTCGTCACTACTTCGCCGAGGTTAGGCTCGACACTTACTCAGTACATGGGGTCGGTTGTACTGATGCTACACCTGCACTTCTTTATGTTGTGCAGACTACGCAGCCGGACCCGGAGATCACTGACGATCGGAGCATCTCATTCAGTCACACAGGAGACTCGAGGTAGACCCGCAGACGTTCGTGGGCCTTGACGTCACCTTCTACTTTCCACTTTCAGCTCTGTCTTACCTTGTATTTCAAAGACAGTCTTATGTACTTATTTCAGACCTTTTGCTTGTAATAATCTCTTAGATAGTCCGTGAGTATGTGACACCAGTTCTGGGATTTGTTTATGGATTTTATTTCGAAAAGTGCTATGTTGTATTTTGAGCTATTTTATTAAATTTTATATGGTGGGTTATCGAAGCCTTGGTTATCTGGTTCGTATTTATTGTTAATAAGTTTTATTTAGTTCAAACATTGGCTTGTCTAGCGGGTTCAACGTTAGACGCAGTCATGGTCCGAAGGTGGGATTTTTGGATCGTGACATAAATCCTTTTGATAGTTCCTCAACACATTTGGAACCTTAGCTGGAATGGGAGCTTGGTGGGCCATTGCCTATTATCCCTCCAAAGACTTAGTGGCCTAATCATATTCTTTTTGAATTTTAATTCCAGTTTAGAATTGGTTTCGACTCTTATCAGTATTTGGTTTTGACTTTAAGAGAAAGTATCATTCATTGTTTATAAATACATAATTCCCTAGAGAATTATTTCATGCTCATTGTTATTAATCTCTTAAAGTTTTTAAATCATATAGAGAGGTTTGAAAGAGCAGCCACTTTGAGAGAAAAAGAGAACCTTGTTCCTTTCATCCAGCCTTCTTCGGATTGCATTTTCCGCTTTGTCCACAGTCGGATCGAGCTTATTTTTGAATTGAGACTTCTAAACATTCCGTTTTTAGATTTGAATGGTAAAGATAATATTTGAATGCTTGTAGATTCAGATTTCAACCGTCAACGTTAGCTCTATTTGGGGTGATTTCTCTTCTTTCTTCAATTGATTTTTGTTTTTGTTGTTAATGTTGCTCAATATTTGGCAGTTTTTGTTTAGCTAATTTAAAGTACTATTGTAACTCTCTTATTGTTATAGTGAAGCTTTTTGGATCCTTATTATCTCATTATTTTATCTTCGATTTGAAGATTTTTCCATTAATTTATATTCTTTATTTTCAGATTTGCCTCTTTTTCTATATAACAAACCCGATTATTATTTATTTGTTCATCAACAAATATCATCCTCCTCCTTGGTGTGTAAAATCTCAAAAAATCATATTAGTAAGGTCAAGCCTTTTGGTTTTGCTTGCCGGTGTGAAAAGTCCAATTTTGCATTTTAGTGAATTGGCACTCATTTAGGTTTTTCTATTAGATTAAACAGAAAATAGCCTAAAATACCCCTATTATTTGTTAAACGGTTTACAAACACCCTCCGTCCATCTATCAATCCAAAAAAGCACATGACGTTAATTTCATTAACAAAAATACCCTCGTGTCTGACGGTAGAATTGGTAGACCTTTCATTTAATGATGTGCAGTTTTTTACTAGGCTACGTGGTATTGTCGGACAGATCAAACATGGGTCTTATTTCTACCTATTTACATGATCCGCCCCTATAGTTTGTCACGGGTCAAAAGAAATCATCCCCCCTCCCTTTTCTTCTCCCAGTCTTGAAATGTACATGAACAACAATGGAAGTTTCCTTCAATTCACAATAATGACGGCTTTCTTCAATTAACAACAATGACAACATAATTATGAAAAGGCATGTTTTAACAGGAATAATTATGAGATTTAAAGATATCTTGTATACTTTGGAAGACAATTATCCTGTATTTGAATGAAACAAATAAAGTAAAAGTAACAGAGATGACCCAATAATTTTGGATCCAGGCGTGCTTGATTTTTACCTTCATGTACCATGAAAAACTAGTACTTTTGACTTTTATTTCAAATCCATCTCTCAAACTATTTTGATGTGTTGGGCATTTTAGCACTAGTGCAATGGTGTATAAAACAGATCATGTACTCTCGCCTACTCCTTTTTTTCTTCTTCTTTTTTCCAACGGAATTTTCTGTCAAAAATATCCAAGCACACTATTAAGCTATAGTGAGTCCCAGACAGAAAAAGGAGTTCATGCAAAATGGAAAAAATTCAACACTTTTATAATCAAACAAACACATATCCAGTACTAGAAAATATTTGTGGCCAAAAACATTTTTCCCATTTTTCCTTTCAAACGGGCCATCAGTCTTTCTTAAAAGGGGATCAGCAAAATGGGTAGAAATAAGACCCATGTTTGATTTCTGACAGGAAATGCCACGTGACCCAGTAAATAACTGCCATATCATTAAATGAAAGGCCCATTAATTCTACCGTTTGACGCTAGGTTATTTTGATAATAGAATTAACATCGTGTTCTTTCTTGGACTGATAGATGGACGGATGGTGTTTGTAAACCATTTAACAAATGATAGAGGTAGTTTATATTCTTTTCCGTAGATTAAATGGGTTATCTGACCTAATTTATTTTCTGAGTAATTATTATAGTTAAATTCAGTAATTATAGAAGTAACAAAAATTAGTTTAGTGACTTTTGTTGAAAAGAAACTTATAAGTTAGAGGATGATTTTTGATATTATATAATGATATTGAAAGAATGAAGAATAAAAAATGAGATGACTCTTCCTTAAATTGAATAAATTCTCCTTGAGGAATCATCTTGGTTTTGTTGGAGGGCCGGCATAGTATTTCAATTGTAGTACAAGGATCTACCTGTCTATTTAGGTCTTGTATGAATATATAGATTGCACTAACAATAGCTTTAATACTAAAACTGAAAGTAGATGGCAACCTTGTGCGTTGTAATCACATAGCAGATTTCAATTAACGAAGAGTTATCTTGATGCCAAATAACTTTAAAAATTCTAACTCTTAATGATTGTCATGTAATTAAACGCCTAAGATAGTAACTGATATTAACTAATACTATTTATCTATTTGAATTGAATTATATGGGTTTAATCATTTTCCATCACATCATCGACATTAGAATAGCTTAGCCCATACGACCTATATATGTTTATACTATAGAAATTTTCAATGCTCAACCTAGTTGTAAATTTTTTTGAAAAAGGAAAAAGAAAGCTAATAGTAAAACTTTTAATTAACTCTCCTGATCACGATAAATTGAATTCTAGAGAGCTTTTCTATTTGGAAGAACTATAGAAAAAAGCTAAAAATAAATACTACTTACCAACAATAGCCATTAAATTGTACTACCAAAAATAACTAAAAGAACTTATCAATAATAAACAACATTCTATCTTCAAAATACCTCTTTTGACCACCAGACAATTTTCTCACAATCATGATCGGCTTCCAGATCTCAAGATGGGCATGCATGAACTTCATTTGAAGAATTGGCTTTGTCAGTGAAGAGCTAGAGAAAGTTACAATCTAAAGAACAAAGAATGTGCAACCTGTTAACAATGTTTCAACTTGTTCGATAGCATACACGTGCAACCTGTTTGTATATGACAAATTAAGAGCCAGTTTGGCCATGAAACTTTTTTCATTTTTTTTTTTAATTTAAAAATTTCACTTTTTTTCAAAAGCAATGTTTGGACATAAAATTTTCAATTTTCAGTAACGACCCGACCGGTCCTTTCGAGAGTTATAGCCCCATTTTCCCTATTTTTCTGCTTCTTTTGTGCTTTACAGTTCTAATATGTCTTACCGGGTTGGTTAGCTCGGGTCCGGAGTGATTTTTGGATGAATTGAGACACTTAGTCTCTTAATTGGAAGCTTAAGTTGGAAAAGTTGATTGGATGCCGACTTATGTGTAAACTGCCTCGGATTTGAATTTTGATGGTTTCGTTAACTTCATTAGGTGATTTTAGACTTAGGAGCGCGTCCGGAATGTGATTTGGAGGTCCGTAGTAGAATTAGGCTTGAATTGGCGAAAGTTGAAATTTTGGCGGCAATGAAAATTTTGATATCGGTGTCATATTAGATTTTCGGAAGTTGGAGTAGCTTCATGGTATTATTTATGACTTGTGTGCAAAATTTGAGGTCAAATCGGACGTGACTTGATAGGTTTCGGCGTCGTTTGCGGAATTCGGAAGTTTAGAAGTTCTTTAGGCTTAAATCCGGTTGTAATTGGTGTTTTGATGTTGTTTTGAGAGATGTCGTATTGGATAATATAACTTGATGGTATGTTTGGTTAAGGTCCCGGGGGCATCGGGTGAGTTTCAGGTGGTTAACGGATCATTTTGGCCTTTGAGTGATAGTTGATGTCTGTTGCTGCATTTCAGCTGGTTTCCTTATACGCGATCGCATGAGTGGGACCACGATCGCGTAGGTCTATTGAGGGCAGCTGAAAAATTGTTCTATGCGATCGCCAGTTGAGTCCCGCGATCGCGAAGTCTGGTGAGTTTGGCTATCGCGGACACGAGGCGAAGTCCGCGTACGCGAAGAGGAGAAGAGGCAGATGTGTGTCACACGTTTGTGCTTCGCGATCGCATGAGGTGAGACGCGACCGCGTAGGTTGGAGAAAGTTGTGGTATGCGTTCGCGTGGAGGTCTCCGCGTTTGCGTAAGGTAAGTTGAGGGGAAGTCTTTTTTGTGTTTCGCGATCGAGAGGAAATTTCCGCGATCGCGATTAAGGATCACTAGGCAGACAATATTAATTTCAAAAACGAGGGTTTGAACCCAGTTTTCATATTTTGATCTAGAGAACATGGATTTGGGCGATTATTGAAGGGATTGTCATGGAGTTAATTAGGGTAAATGATCCTTACTTGGTTTTGGTAAAATCCCATGATTACATCTTTAATTTTATCATCTACTTTATGATTTGGGGTGAGAAATTGGGGGAAAAGAGGATGAACTCTTGAGTTAGAATTTTGAGGTTTTAAATGAGATTTTGTTATCGGATTTGAGTAAATTTGGTATGGTTAGGCTCGTGAGTGAATGGGCTTTTGGGTTTTATGACTTTTGTCAGATTTTGAGACGTGGGCCCAGGGGCCGGGTTCGGGCATATTTCGGATTTTTGGGTAGAATTTTATATTTTCTTTGTGGAATTGATTCCTTTAGCCTATATTTATTACCTCATACTGTTTGTGGCTAGATTAGGGACATTTGGAGACTAATTCGAGAGGCAAGGGAATTTAGGAATAGGATTCTGCGCAGTTGAGGAAAATAACAGTCTTAAATTTGGTCTTGAGGGTATGAAACCCCAGAATTTGGTATGATGTGACTATTTGGAGGTGACGCACATGCTAGGTGACGTAGCATTTCTTGTATATTATACCTCAGTCTCTAATATTCCCTGTTGATACATTATAGCATTCTAATTTGGGTTGCTTTCCTTTCATTATGAGGGCCGTGAGACTAGAGAGGTTCATGATTAAGTGAGGCCGAGGGCATGTTTGTGAGGTATAGATACCGTAGCACATGAGTTGTCTGTGTGAATCATGATGTTTATACTTAGCACGTGAGTTGTCCATGCGGATTCTGATATGATGTTGTAGCACGCGAGTTGTCTGTGCGGATCTTGATATGATACGATAGCACGTGAGTTGTCTATGCAACATGTGAGTTGTCTGTGCAGCACATGAGCTGTCCGTGTAGATTATAGCTCTTGGGCTGTAGGAGCCTCTCCGGAGTCTATACACCCCCCCAGTGAGCACAGATACCTATTTAGTGTGTGTGTTGAGAGCTGAAAGCCGAGTGTTGAGTTAGTGAGAGATTGAGTGACTGTTCCCTGAGAGGTTGCATTTGTCTTCCTTGTTGTTGTATTTAGCTGATTCATGCTACTGTTCTGAACTTCCGGAAAATACTATAACTGGTTTTACTTTAGCTTAGTAAATATGCAACTGTTTTGACTCATATTGCCGACATTGACTCATGTTTATCTTCATTGTTGAAAATTACTTAAATGAATTGTATTGTGTAGCTCGTCACTGCTTCTCAGTTCCTTATTTATTTCTATTACTTGTTGAGTTGGTTGTACTCATGCTACACCCTGCACTTCATAAGCAGATACATGACAACTCACGGTCACGGAAGTTGTTGAGTTCGTGCGCGATCGAGTATCAGAGACTACGAGGTTGTTGTTGGCGTTCGCAGACCTTGTCTCTCCTTCTATGTTTTCTTTCCTTTCTGTAATGATACTTAGACACTATTTTATTAGACTGGCTATCTAGATGCTCATGACTTGGTGACACCCCGATGTTTGGGGCTTTCTTTCCGCATTATATTTTTGGTCACACTTCTGTTTTTATGAAAATCCCGTTATGAAAAAAGGCTTTTGATTTATCTTTTATGAAATGTTAAAGTATTTTTGAAAATCGTCTTGCCTAGTACCACCTATAGGCGTCATCACGACATGATAGAGTTTTGGATCGTGACAAGTTGGTATAAGAGCCTAGGTTACATAAGTCTCACGAGTCATGAGCAGGGTTAGTAGAGTCATGCGCATCGGTACAGAGACGTTTTTACTTATCTTCGAGAAGTTGCAGAACCCTTAGGAAAAGTTCACATTTTTGAATTATTGTCGTGCGAATCTATTGATTCTGGTAACTAAACGTCTGTTGTTTTATTCTCTCACAGATGGTGAGGACTCGTACTACTGGGCAGGATGGGCAGCCACTAGTACCACCAACCAGGGCCGCGAGAGGCCGAGGTCGCGGTAGAGGCCGCGGTAGGGGCAGAGGTGCAGCTCACGTAGCAGCCGGGGCAGTACCAGCAAAACCACCAGTTTCCCCAGATCACGATTAGTTCCTAATTGTGGATGCACCAACGAGGCCAGCTCAGGCACCAGTGGTGCCCATCGTGATTCCTGGCCTTCAGAAAACCTTAGCTCGAATTCTGACCGTGTGCACAGGCCTTGCTCAGGCGGTCTCTGTTTCGACGGCACCAGCCACTTCTCAAGCTAGGGGAGGCACTCAGACTCCCGCCGCCCGCACACCAAAGCAGGTGATACAGGGACTCCAGACACCGGGGGCACCAGCATCCCAGTCGATTGCCGCTGCTCAGGACTATGTGGTTCCTGCTATGCCTGAGGATGAGCAACGTAGATTGGAGAGGTTTGGGAGACTCTAGCCTCCATGTTTCAGTGGTGCTGAGGGAGAGGATGCACAGGGTTTCTTGGGCAGATGTCAGAGGATACTCCGTACAACAGGTATTCTAGAGACTGGTGGGGTCTCGTTCACTACCTTTCAGATCTCGGGGGATGGATTCATGTGGTGGGAGGCTTACGAGAGGCGTAGGCCAGTCGCCGCAGCACCTCTTACCTGGCAGCAGTTCTCCATTCTCTTTCTAAAGAAGTTCGTGCCTCAGTCCCGTAAAGAAGAGCTGCGTAGACAATTTGAGAAGTTTTGTCAGGGTGATATGTCTGTGACGCAGTATGAGATGAGGTTCTCGGAGTTGGCCCGACATGCTATTTGGTTTGTTCCCACTGACAGAGAGAGGATCAGGAGGTTCATAATTGGCCTCACCTTTTAGGTGCGATTCCTTATGACCAGAGAGAGTGTCTGGTGCTACTTTTGATGAGGTTGTCGACATTGCTCGTCGTGAGATGGTTCGTAGTTAGGAGCGGGTTGAGAGGGAGGCCAAGAGGCCTCGTGGGCAGGGTGGTTTTGGGCGTGTTCCTTCTTGGGGTCAGTTCCATCACGGTAGGGGTCGCCTATTCAGATATGCTCCGATGGCTCGCCCATGTCACCGTGGTGCATCAACTGGCCACGGGTCACACAGTTATCAGCAGGGCCAATTGTCGTTCAGTGCGCTACCATCGTAGAGTTCTCACCATGCCTCGTCAGCTTAGGTTTCCATAGGTAGTTCCTCTGGGCATCAGGAGCAGCAGTTCCGTCAGAGTAGAGGTTGTTTCGAGTGTGAACATTTTGGTCACATTAAGAGAGATTGCCCTATGTTGTTGAGTGGGGCTCCACAAGAGAGTACTCGGCCGATGGCACTAGCACCAGCAGCTCCACCATCCATCCAGCCAGCTCGAGGTGGGGCTCAGTTAGATAGGGGTCTCCCGAGAGTGGGAGACCAATCAGAGGGCGACCAAGATCGTTTCTATGCTCTCCCTGCCAGACCAGATGCCATTACTTCATATGCTATGATTACAGGTATTGTTTCAGTTTTCCATAGAGATGCCTCTGTATTATTTGACCTTGATTCCACTTATTCATATGTGTCTTCGTATTTCGTCATTTTCTAGATATTCCTTGTGAGTCTCTAGTTTCATTTGTTCATGTATCTACTCCGGTGGGCAATACTATTATTATGGACCGTGTATATCGGTCATGTGTGGTTACTATTGGGTGTATGGAGACCAAGGAAGATCTTTTGTTGCTTAGGATGTACGATTTTGATGTGATATTGGGTATCGATTGGTTGTCTCCATGTCATGTTGTTCTAAATTGTCATGCTAAAACTGTGATGTTGGCGATGGCGGGGTTGCCGAGGGTTGATGGAGCGGCTCTATAGACTATGTTCCCATTAGAGTGATTTCATACTTGAAGAATCAGCGTATGGTTGAGAAGGATTGTCTATCCTATTTGGCGTTTGTGAGGGATGTTAGTGCAGAGGCCCCTGCTATTGATTCTGTTCCTGTTGCGTGATTTTTCGGATATGTTTCCTACAGATCTATCGGGCATACCACCTGACAGGGATATTGACTTTGGTATTGATTTGGTGGCGGGAACTCAGCCTATTTCTATTCCACCGTATCGTATGGCACCGGCGTAGTTGAAAGAGTTGAAGGAAAAACTTCATGAAATCCTTGATAAGGGATTTATTCGGCCTAACGTGTCACCTTGGGGTGCACCTGTCACGATCCAAAATCCTAAATCAGGTCGTGATGGCGCCCAACAGCGGGGTTAGGCAAGCCAACACTCAATTTACTAAGTTTTCCTTCTTCTTGATTAAACATCTCACATATACCAAGTTTTAAAGCTTAAAACATTAACCGAAAAGGATAATTAATCCGTTTATAACCAAAATCAGTCATAAGGAGGCGTGAGCCAATACATATGCAATCCATAATCCATAATAACTACTACGTGTGTGCCAGGAACTAGTGTCACAAGTCCTACGGGCATACTAACAGGATGTACAAAAGATATAATATACAGTCCCACAGTCTAAAAGAAATAGACGGGAAATAAGCAAAAGAAACTTCATGGTGTTGCCGAGGATCGTCAGGAGAAGCAGCTCACCGTGAAGTCAGGTCCACTATAATCAGATTCTAGCTCTAGTCTGATAACCAGATGCACCCGCATCAGAACCTGTACAATTAAGTACAGAAGCGTAGCATGAGTACATAAATAAATATGTACCCAGTGAGTATCCCGTCTAATCTCGAAGAAGTAGTGACGAGAGGTCGACTTGACACTCACAAGGTCCAGCAATATAATACAACAGAATATGATGAAAGCGGTAGGCATGTAAGGGTAGTAAAGTAGAAAATATATATAAGGCATAAAAATCCAAGTAAATGTTGGAAGTAAATAAACAATTACTACTTCATTTCCCCCCAAATATCTATCAAATCAATATCCACGAAATCAGTAACAACTTATCATGCGCATACGGAATAAGAACAACCAGCCTGAGCCATAAGATAATCATATGTGTGCACTGTCGAGGGTCGAACGGCCCGAACCATAAGTGCATCTTTCAATCCGCCGTGGCGTACGGCCCCCTCCCATGAGAGTGGGGGAAATCACACTCCGCTCACGGAATGTAAACTACGAAGCGGTCACATGCACACACGAAAATCCTTAAAAATTTACTTTCCATAAACAATTCCTTCCAATTATCCAGTTCCATAAATCTCAGGGAAACAATACTACATATAACACGAGTTCATAACATATAATTCATTACAAGGAAGAATATAAGGCATGATGTGGGCATAACTACCCGGACATAACAATAATAGCCGCTACGTACGGACTCTCATCACTTTGTACGTACGTAGCCCCCACAAACATCAACACATAGCATTTAGATCACATATGGGGACAATTCCCTCTTACAAGGTTAGAAAGGAGACTCACCTCATCTCGAATCTACTCCCCGGGTCGAGAATGCGCCCGAAACTCCAAATGTGTCTCTCAAGGACTCGAAACTTATCAGTAGCTAGGTCGTGAAGTCTCTTTTCCAAGATCCCAAGTCTTTAATGGAGGAAATGAGCAAAATCCCATTATAAAACTACATTGCCCAGCTGCCCCTTGTGTGCGATCGCAGTTGGGGCAGTGCAATCGCAGAAGCCAACTTGGTCAGGGCCCCTGAAGGTCCACTGTGCGATCGCGGAAGTGGACTTGCGAACGCGTAGAGCAATTGGGCCAAGCCTGTGCGATTGCCGGGGAAGGGGTGCGAACGCGGAGAATAAAACTGGGCCAGGCCACAAATCACCCATGTGCGAACGCACATAGGCGCGATCGCACAGAGAATTTCCCCCCACCCCTGCCAACTCTTCTGTGCGATCGCATTAATGCACCCGCGATCGCACTGAAGGAAACCAGTTAGTGAAAAATCTGGTGTTTTGGAATTAGCTCCGAGGGGTCCAAAACTTACCCGAGCCCCTCGGGACCCCGTCCAAAGGCTCTGGAAAGTATGTATTCATGATACGGACTCGCTCAAATTTTCGGAACGTGAAAAATAACAAATAAACTAAGAGTTCGACCCCAAAACCATATTGAATCAAACTTTGAACTTAAAGTTCTAGAATTCTCTTTCAATGCGCCGAACCGACCTATACTACTCGGAATGACACCAAATTTCGCAAGCAAGTCATAAATGACATAACGGAACTATTCCCGGTCTCGGAATTCCGTTCGGACCTTGATAACACAAAAACACGTTCCAAACCAAATTTCGAACTTAAGGAAACTCTTATTTTGATATTAGGCGCCAAAACGCTCCCGGGTCATCCAAAACCCATTCTGAACATACGCCCAAGTCCAAAATCATCATACGAAGCTACCAGAATGGTCGAAACTCAATTATGAGGTCGTTTACTCAAAAGTTTAACTGAAGTCAAACTTGGCCAAAAATGCCAACCTTAAGGAACTAAGTGTTCCTATACTGCTCTAAACACTTTCAAATCCCGAACCACATGTCCCCGCAAGTCATAAATCACAATAATCTGCTGTGAGAAGTTTCAGTTAGGGAAACGGGGTCCGATAACTCAAAACGACCAGTCGGGTCGTTACAGCTCCGGTTCTATTTATGAAGAAGAAGGATGGTACTATGATAATGTGCATTGATTACAGGAAGTTGAACAAGGTCACCATCAAGAACAAGTATCATTTGCCACGTATTAATGATCTAGCTTCAAGGAGCGAGGGTGTTCTCCAAGATTTATTTGAGGTTAGGGTATCACCAGCTGAAGATTCGGGATTCGGATATTCTTAAGACAACTTTCAGGACCCGATATGGCCATTATGAGTTCCTTGTGGTTTCTTTTGGGCTAACCAACACCCCAACAGCGTTCATGCATTTGATGTCAGTGTGTTTCAGCCTTATCTTGACTCATTCGTCATTGTATTCATTGATGACATCCTGTTGTACTCTCGTAACTAGGAGGAGCATGCCCATCATCTGAGGATTCTGTTACAGCAGTTGAGGGAGGAGAAGCTTTATAAAAAGTTCTCCAAGTGTGAGTTTTGGATCAAATCAGTGGCGTTCTTGGGCACGTGGTGTCCAGTGAGGGTATTCAGGTGGATCCGAAGAAGATAGAGGCGGTGCAGATTTGGACCAGATCGTCCTCAGCCACGGGGATTCAGAGCTTTCTTAGTTTGGCGGGCTATTACCATCGTTTTGTGGAGGGTTTCTCATCTATTGCATCATCATAAACCAAATTGACCTAAAAGGGTTCTCCATTCAGGTGGTCGGATGAGTGTGATGAGAGATTTCAGAAGCTCAAGACTAATTTGACCACGACTCCAGTTCTAGTTCTGCCATCAGCTTCTGGTTCTTATACAGTGTATTATGATGCTTCACAAATTGGTATTGGATGTGTTCTGATGCAGGAGGGTAGAGTGCTTATGTTTCGCGCCAGTTGAAGACTCATGAGATGAACTGTCATGTCCATCATCTTAAGTTAGCAGCTATTGTTCACGCCTTGAAGATTTGGTGACACTATTTGTACGGCGTTCATTGTGAGATTACTTTGATCGCCGGAGTTTGCAGCATTTGTTCAAGCAACCGGATCTTAACTTGCATTAGCGAAGGTGGTTAGAGCTTCTTAAGGACTAGATATCACAATTATGTACCACTCCGGGAAGGTCAATGTGGTGGCTGATGCCTTGAGTTGCCGGGTGGAGAGTTTTGGGAGCTTAGCATATTTTCTAGCCGTACAGAGGCCATTGGCATTGGATGTTCAGGCCTTAGCTAGCTAGTTTGTCAGATTGGATATTTTTTAGCCGAGTCGAGTATTGGCTTGTGTGGTCTCTCTGTCTTCTCTTTATGATCGTATCAGGGAGCGTCAGTATGATGAACCCCACCTGTTTGTTCTCCAGGACAAGGTTCAGCGAGATGATGCCAAAGATGTGACTATTGGTGATGACGGGGTGTTGAGAATGAAGGGCCGGATATGTGTGCTCACTGTAGATGGGCTACGGGAGTTTATTATTGAGGAGGCCCACAGCTCGCGGTATTCCATCCATCCGGGTGCCTCGAAGATGTACCAGGATTTGAGACAGCACTATTGGTAGAGGAGGATGAAGAAAGATATAGTTGGGTTCATAGCTCGGTGTCTCAATTGTCAGCAGGTAAAGTATAAGTATCAGAGATCGAGTGGCTTGCGCTAGAGGTTAGAGATCCCAGAGTGGAAGTGGGAGCGAATCACCATGGATTTCATAGTTGGGCTCCCACGGACTTCGAGGAAGTTCGATGCTATTTGGGTGATTGTGGATCGGCTGACCAAGTCCTCACACTTCATTCCAGTTGGTACTACTTATTTTTTAGAGTGATTGGCTGAGATTTACATCTGAGAGATTGTTCGCCTTTATGGTGTCCCAGTTTCCATCATTTCAAATAGAGCACGCAGTTTACATCGCGATTTTGGAGAGCCGTGCAATAGGAGTTGGTACTCAGGTTGAGTTAAGCACATTATTTCACCCTCAGGCGGACGGACAGTCCGGCGCACTATCCAGATATTGGAGGACATGTTACGCGTTTGTGTCATTGATTTGGGAGGTTCATGGGACCAGTTTCTGCCGCTCGCGGAGTTTGCATACAACAACAATTATCAGTCGAGCATTCAGATAGCTCCATACGAGGCTTTTTATGGAGGCGGTGCAGATCTTCGGTGGTATGGTTTGAGTCGGGTCAGGCTAGACTTTTGGGTACAGACTTGTTCCAGGATGCATTTCACAAGGTGAAATTGATTTAGGAGCGGCTTTGCACGGTGCAGTCTAGGAAAAAGAGCTATGCTGACAGGAAGGTCTGTGATGTGTCTTACATGGTCGGGGAGAAGGTTATGCTGAAGGTATCACCCATGAAGGGTGTTATAAGGTTTGCGAAGAGGGGCAAGTTAAGCCATCGGTTCATTGGGCCTTTTAAGGTACTTTATAGGATTGAGAAGGTAACTTACAAGCTTGTCGTGCCACCTAGCTTGTCGAGTGTGCATTCAGTATTCCATATTTTTATGCTCCAGAAGCACGTCAGCAATCCGTCTCATGTTTTGAATTTCAGCACAGTTCAATTGGATGGTGATTTGACTTATGATGCGGAGCCGCTAGCCATTTTGGAGCGGCAGGTTCGAAGGTTGAGGTCAAAGAATATAGCTTTAGTGAAGGTGCAGTGGAGAGGTCAACCTATGGAGGAGGCCACTTGGGAGACCGAGCAGGAGATGCAGAGCAGATTTCCACACCTATTTGAAACTCCAGGTATGTTTCTAGGCCCGTTCGAGGACGAACGTTTGTTTAAGAGGGTGAGGATGTAAAGACTCGGCTGGTCATTTCGAGAGTTATAGCAATGTTTCCCCTATTTTTCTGCTTCTTTTGTGCTTTACATCTGTTATGTGTCTTACCGCGTTAGTTAGTTCAGGTTCGGAGTGATTTCGGGGTTAATTGAGACATTTAGTCTCTAAATTGGAAGGTTAAGTGAGAAAAGTCGACCGGATGTCAACTTATGTTTAGACAGCCTCAGATTTGAATTTTGATGGTTCAGTTAGCTCTGTTAGGTGATTTTGGAATTAGGAGCGCGTCCGGGATGTGATTTGGAGATCCGTAGTAGAATTAGGCTTGAATTGGCGAAAGTTGGAATTTTGGCAATTTTGACCGGAAGGGAAAATTTTGATATCGGGGTCAGAGTGGATTCGCGAAAGTTGGAGTAGGTTCGTGGTTTCATTTATGACTTGTGTGCAAAATTTTTGGTCAATCGGACATGGTTTGATAGGTTTCGGCGTCGTTTGCAGAATTCGGAAGTTTAGAAGTCTTTAGGCTTGAATCCAGGTGTAATCAGTCTTTTGATGTTCTTTGAGTGATTCGAAGTTTAGACTAAGTTCGTATTGGATAATATGACTTGATGGTATGTTTGGTTGAGGTCCCGGGGGCCTCTGATGAGTTTCGGGTGGTTAACGAATCATTTTTTGCCTTTGAGTGATAACTAATGCATGATGCTGCATTTCTTCTGGTTTCTTTATACGCGATCGCATGAGTAGGGCCGCTATCACGTAGGTCTATTGAGGGAAGCTGGTAAATTGTTCTATGCGATCTCCAGTTGAGGCCCGCGATCGCGAAGGCTGGTGAGTTTGGCTATCGCGGATGTGAGGTGAGGTCCGCGTTCGCGAAGACAAGAAGAGGCAACTGTGTGTCACGCGATTGTGCTCCGCGATCGCGTGAGGTGAGACGCGCCGCGTAGGTTGGAGGAAGATGTGGTATTCATTTGCGTGGAGGTCTCTGCGTTCGCGTAAGTCAAGTTGAGGGGCAGTCTATTTTGTGCTTCGCGATCGCGAGGAAATTTCCGCGATCGCGATTAAGGATCATTGGGTAGACAGTACTAATTTCAAAAACAAGGGTAACCCATTTTTCATATTTTGAACTAGAGAACACGGATTTGAGCAATTGTTGAAGGTATTTTCATGGAGTTGATTGGGGTAAGTGATCCTTACTTGGTTTTGGTTAAATCCCATGGTTACATCGTTAATTTTATCATCTAATTTGTGATTTGGGTGAGAAATTGGGGAAAAAGAGGAAGAACTCTTGAGTTAGAATTTTGAGGTTTTGAATAGGATTTTGTTATCGGATTTGAGTAAATTTGGTATGGTTAGTCTTGTAAGTGAATGGGATTTTGGGTTTAGTGACTTTTGTCAGATTTAAGACGTGGGCCTAGTCGGGCCGATTTTGGATTTTGGATAAAATTTCATTTTTTTGTGGAATTCCTTTAGCCTATATTGATTACCTCATACTGTTTGTGGCTAGATTCGTGACATTTGGAGACTTATTCGAGAGGTAAGAGCATTTCGGAGTAGGATTCTACGCAGTTGAGGTAAGTAACAGTCTTAAATATGGTCTTGAGGGTATGAAACCCAATAATTTGGAGTGATGTGACTATTTAAAGGTGACGGAAATGCTAGGTGACGGGCGTGTGAGCATTCACCGTGAGGGATTGTGACTTGGTCCATCCCGTGAGACTGTAAAGTCGAATAGCCTATTGTTGCTTACGTGTTTCCTTGTCTTTTAGCAATTTGACTGCCTTTCATGTTAGAAAATCATGCTTAGGCTATGTATTGGTGTGGTAGAGACCCGCAAGGGTCGTGATACCTCTTGAACCTTCCTGCTTATTGTTATTGAACTCAGTCGTAGCATTTCTTGTATATTATACCTCAGTCTTTGATATTCTTTGTTGATACATTATAGCATTCTGATTTGGACTGATTCCCTTTCATTACTGAGGGTCGTGAGACTAGAGAGGTTCATGACTGAGTGAGGTCGAAGGCCTGTTTGTGAGGTATAGATACCGTAGCACGTGAGGTGTCCATGCGAATCATGATATTTATACTTGGCGCGTGAGTTGTCCATGCGAATTCTGATATGATATTGTAGCACGTGAGTGTCACGCCCCAAATTCCCACCCTTTGGGCCGTGACTGCGCCTAACGTTGAACCCGCTAGG
>ML274036.1:40179-50219 GCA_005239495.1 Nicotiana undulata | reverse complement strand
TAAATAGCAATTTTGCATACTGTTAGTGTTTGTTAAGTGGACTGTAATTTGGACTGTAAGTCTATAACTGGTATTTGTAAGTTGTAACAGAACAATTGGACATTTGGATTGTAATGAGACATTTGGACTGCAATTTAGCATTCTGTTATTTGTAAGTTGTAACTGGTATTTGTACGTCTGTAACTGTAATGCAGTGTGCAATTTTGTCCAGATTTATGTGTTGTAGAACATGTGTTGAGTAATGAGTTCAGTACTTCAGTGTTGATGAACATGTACAATACAACATTAGCCTTTCCAGTTTCCAGCAGTAGCCTTTCCAGTTATTCGGATAGTAGAAATATTTGTCACGGTCTCATGGAGTAATTTATGTGTTGGATTAGATTTGATGAACATGTACAGTACAACAGTAGCCTGGAAATTCCAGCTATACAGTTATACAAATTGAACTTATTCGGATAGTAGAAAAATTTGTCACGGTCTCATGTAGATTTCATGTTTTTATTAAGTTAGTACTTAGTAAAAACAGTCTTAGTTATTACATATATTTTGGTGTAGTTTGTTGTTTTTTATTACCGAATAATAAACCAAAACCGTACCGAAATTGTACCGAACCGAAATAAGAAATACCGAACCGTACCGAAATATTTAGGTACGGTATTTGGTATACACAATTGAGAAACCGAATAACGAAATACCGAACCGAAATTCTTAAATACCGAACCGAAGTACCGAATGCCCACCCCTACACTCTACTCTTGCGAATATCATCATGAAACCTTCTCTCTGTCTAGTAACATAAGAGAATGCCTTAACACCTATCATATGTGCATGTCAATTGAAGAGGTCATTTGTCCATATAAAGTTTCTGAGAAATTTGAGGTTTTCACAAATTCGTCAGATGAAGATCTTCTTTTTGCCCATTGTAGTATGAATCTCGTGCCCACTTAGATAATTTCGTAGTAAGTAGCTTATTTTGTTCCTAGTATCGTAGTTTCCTGTGAAATGGCCTGGTACTGCAACTTGAGAATTATTATAGCATAAACATGTCAATCTCATAGAAAAGTGTTCCTTCTCTCTAACCAATACATGATTTCATCCCCATATTAAGATGTCCTAGCCATTTGGTTTCACTCGTAAAGGGTTGAGATTAGATGCTTCCAGATTTTTGCACATACCATAAGCATACTGATTCAGAGGACAGTGGTCGTATATTTAGTTACCTCATATCGGGTCAATCATCGGGAAGGGTTAAGGTGTTTGGATTATGATAATCTCATATGTGTTTGACTTCTTTTTCACCCTCATGCCCCAGTGGCAAATATTTCTTGTGTCAGTTAATGTTAGGAGTGTAATGTAAAGACCCGTAAAATTTCTTAACTAAATAAGATGCCCAGGTAGGTCCCCATGTTTTTATAACTGTAGAAATTCTTAAAATGGACCTTTTTGAAGTAAAAAGTACCCCGGGACTTAACAGATAAAATGTTCCAGAATTGTGCGGATCTGCGGTCCAATATGCGATCGCAGATCAGGTATGCGGACCGCATAGTGGTCGCATACCTGGACAGTTGCTGTCCATTTTGAGGAAAGCTATGCGGTCCAAAATGCGATCGCATTTTGGCAATGTGGGCCGCAGAGTTGTCGCATTCTTGCACCTCCAGTTTTGCGGAGGAGGTTATGCGACGCACTATGCGATCGCATAACAGGTATGCGGACCGCATAGTGGTCGCATACCTGGGCAGTTTGTTTCCCATTTTGGCCCAGTTGAGGGCCATTTATGCGACAGGAATGCAGATCGCATAGCAGGAATGCGATCGCATTCCTGACCGCATTCCCTGCTTCGAAGCTTCTAATTTCTAAATTTTATACCCGACCCCCAGCCTAATAAAACACCCACCCCTTTCATTTTAACGTCTATCTGCCTAAACTAGAGAGAAGGGAGAGTGATTTTAGTTAGAGAAAGCCATCTCTTCCACCAAATTGGTCCTCCATTTCTACTCAGGCCTGGAAATCTTTGAGTAGTCGTTGTCTTCTTCACCATAAGAGGTAAAGTTCTCACCCCATTTCTTCCTTAAATTCTCTTAATATAGCTAAAATGGGACACACCTAGGTGGTTCTTGAAGATGAGAGTTGAGACCTTGCATGCATGTGATTAACTTACCATAACCTAGTAAAGGGAAGCAAGTTAGAGTAATCTTTCACTAAAAAGGGGTTTAGTTAATCTAAGGGATCACATAGTGTTTGATAAAATGCCCAAATGAGTTCATGATTTCTAATTATAAGTCTAAACATGTCATCTTGTAAATTAGATTGAAGGAGTTAGAAGGTCCGGTGGTTTGAGAATAGATATTAAAGGGAAATTCCGACTCGAGGTATGTATGGCTAACTTTAATCTTTATAGAGTCGCCTTGTTGGTGTCCAAGCATTCGGTATGAATTCCTGGTTCAATTGTATTTGAATCGATTGTCCTATTGTGATGAGGTGAAGAATCATGTTCTCCGGCCTTAAGTTGATTTCCATGTCACCATGTTACTTGAGATTGTGAAATATGATTCTTTGTGCTTACCCCGTCATGTGCAAGACTCGCTATATGCTTGGACTTATCGGTATGAAAGAAAGTGCTACTAAATGAATGAAAATGGTAACGAACTCAATTGTTGAATGTGTACAAGTGCCAAGGGCTGTGTAGTAAATGATGGGAAAGAAAAGTGAATTGATTTAACTAATCTAAATGGTTATGGCGTACCATACATGACTCACTGCTTGGTAAAGATTATTGTTCCCTTGTTTTCACATGGTTGTGTGGTTGTTATAAATTTATACTCTTGATGGTAGAAATCCTTGTGATTAAATTGTTGATTGTTGTTGCTATCTAAATGATGTCCGGTGGGATCGGGTTGCGCGCCGCAACAGGTGAAATAAGGATGATATGTTGAGAAGTAATAAGGGTGGAATGTGATTGTACGGTGGGATCGGGTTGCACGCCGCAACAGAAGAAATAAGGGTGGAATGATGAGAAAAAATAAGGGTGGAATGTGATCGTAAGGTGGGATCGGGTTGCGCGCCGCAGCAGGAGAACAATTGAAATAAGAAACTGTGGAAACCTTATTTGTGATTCTCTATATCTCTGTGCAATAATTGTTTGGTTTCTTTGACTGCCTCCTATCTGTGCACTGTTTTGATTTTACTTAGAGTAAAGTTGTTCATACATACTAGTACTATTCAATGGTACTAACGTCCCTTTTGCCGGGGGCACTACATCTTTTATATGGATGTAGGTGGTTCAATAGCAGGTAGCTCCGACCACCGATAGTGGTGCCTCCTCTTCATTCCTTCAGCAGTTCTGGTGAGCCCCACTTCCTCTCGGGGCCATGTGTAGTCTATATTATCTCCTTTTGTATATGTTGTGTCTCTAAAGGTATAGCCGGGGCCTTGTTTCCGGCAAGTCTATGTAAACTCCTAATATTCTTAGAGGCTCCGTAGACACTATGTGGGTTGTACATGTATTTTGGGTAGTGGTTGTACTTATTAGAATCGGGGTTCCGCATCGGAAATGTTGTATTTAGCTCTTGGGTTTTGGGATTATCGAATGTTGAATCTTTAAAGAAGGAAAATGCACTTATGATGAAAATACATATCTTTACTCTATTTCACTATTTCATTTATAAAACGTATATTGTAACCACGGGGTAGCGCATTGGGTAAGAAAGGCAATCCAGGTCCGCTTGACCAGAATCATCCGGTTAGGCGTCGGTCTCGTCCCTCAGATTTTGGGGCGTGACAAACTTGGTATCAGAGCCTCAGGTTTTAAAAGTGTCCTAGGATGTCTTAAAGTCGTGTCTAGTAGAGCCCTTCTTATCGGTGTGTTGTCGACCACATCTATAATTAGGGGGCTGCATGGACATTTAGGAAAATACCCTTTTATTGCCATTCTATATTGTGCGATGTGGTGAAAGGTGAGGTTGTCTATCTCTAACTCGGGCGTTGTTCCAATTTTCAGTAAATGGCACCCAAGAAGAGAGCTCGACTCGGACTAGAGGCCAATGCCACCCCAGGAGTGGTTATAAATTCTCCAGCTGGTGGTGAGGGTGTGAATGATCCCCCAGCCATAAATCAGCCTGACTCCTCCACTCCAGGCTAGACTATTCCTATTCCTGCTCCAGCGAGGGTGCTGAAATCCCTCCCGCTGATGAAATTCCTAAGAGAGTTATACCATGGGTAATATTTCTAGTTATTAATCGATTTTCGCTTTCTCCTTATAGATTATTATTGCTAGAGATGTTGGTGAATTGTATTAACTTAGGGAAAGCTCAACCATGTATGTTGGCAAAACTTTATCTCTCGAAATGGAATTCCATAATGTTCTCCGCAAGTTTAAGTATAATCCACAGTAGGCGACAACGATCAGAGATAGCAGTATGTTCCTCCCAGCTAACTTGGTGATTACCACTTCATTTTGGGGTCCTGTGTCATTTGGTTATTGTCTATTATTCATTTGAGGTTTAGCCGGAGCCTTGTTGTCGGCATTTCCATATTACTCTTCAGTTGTATTTAGAGGCTCCGTAGACAGGTTGTGAGTGGTGTCGGGTATTGGAATTAAACTAGAAATATTGGTATTTGGCAAATATGTTTTTCATCATATCTACAAAGATTGTAATATTCTGGATATTATGGTTGAAATTTCTAATGAAAACAAAAATGGAAGTTAATGAAATATTTATAAAGTATGATTGAAAGATTTTATCTCTTATTTATTCATAAATTAGTTTGGGTAGAATGAAACCTAACAGGATTGCTCAATCGGGTTTACTCGGTTGAGCGCTGGTCGCGCTCCTTGCTTTTGGGGCGTGACAAACTTAGTATTAGAGCCTATGGTTTTAAAGTGTCCTAGGATGTCTCGGAGCCGTGTCTAGTAGATCCCTTCTTATCGGTGTGTAGTCGACCACATCTATAATTAAGGGGCTACTTGAACATTTAGGAATTCCACCATTCTTTGATACTTTATATCGTGCGATAGAGCTCAAGATAGGGAGCTAATTTCTTTGCTGATTCTAATTCTCAAGATTAATAATCTTCATACCATAATCCGCAAATTTGGAGCATGTAAGGAGGGATTGATCCCACCATTGAGTCCGAAGGAGATTGCCCAAAGGCTTGTTAAAAGAATGTATTGAGCCCTGGAGGGATTAGTAGAACCTATCGCTAAGGGGAGTGCCCTTGTCCCTATTAATGTCACTGCACCACCGATTCCTGTAGTATATCGGTATGGTACCATCGTACGTTAGGGATGTGGAGTCGAGGGGCATCGATTAAGTTATTGACCTGTCAACCTAAAGTCACCAAGTAAGTCACTCCTTAGTACATCCATATCGGAGAAGTTCTCGTAAACATGGTCTTAATAGGATGTTGAGTCACAAAACATTGCATGCACCTACTCCTTGAACGAGACGTATTATTCGTAATCCACTCTATCACAAATTCTATTTACATCCACTTGTGGAATTAAGTTCTATATTTATGTCCTTGAATTGAGTTGTAACTCTAGGATTAATATTTCTCACTTGCTTTCCTAAATTCTCAACAAGGGACTATACCCGATGAATTTATTACAAATCTTTCTATTTATATGGACAACATCTGCTCATTTGTTCTTATGCATGCTCCGTCGTAAAGTTTACCTATGTGGTGTCAAGTTCCATGTAAAGCATCCCAGAGTTGCAATCCTTCTCGAGTCACTCTTCTTCTCATTTGGTGTATATGTCTTCTATGGTTTGAATAGTCACTCTACTCTTTCAAATATCATCATGAAACCTTCTCACTGTCTAGTAACATAAGAGCATGACTTAACACCTATCATATGTGCATGTCAATTGAAGAGGGTATTTGTCCATATAAAGTTTCTGAGAAATTTGAGGTTTTCACAAATGTGTCTCAGGAAGATCTTCTCTTTGCCCATTGTAGTATGACTCTCGTGCCCACTTAGATCATTTCGTAGTAAGTAGCTTATTTTGTTCCTAGTATCGTAGTTTCCTGTGAAATGGCCTGGTACTGCAGCTTGAGAATTATTATAGCAGAAGCATGTCAATATCATAGAAAAGTGTTCCTTCTCTCTAACCAATACATGATTTCATACCCTTATTAAGATGTCCTAGCCATATGGTTTCACTAGTAAAGGGTTGAGATTAGATGCTTCCAGATTTTTGCACATACCATAAGCATACTCCTTCAAAGGACAAGTTGTCGTATCTTTAGTTACCTCATATCAGGTCAATCATTGGGAACGGTTAAGCTATTTGGATTATGATAATCTCATATGTGTTTGACTTCTTTTTCACCCTCATGCGCCTGTGGCATAGATTTCTTGTGTCAGTTAATGTTAGGAGTGTAATTCAACTTCATGTGATTCTTTTGAAGTCTCTATCACATCCATGTTGAAAGAATCTTACCATTTTGAGCTAAATCGATTTTCCTTACACTCAAGGAGACAACCGGTGTAACATACTTGACCGCTTCTCCGTAGAGCTTACTATTGTTTGGCAACGTAATGGTATCAAGGTGTATATTGAATGGAGAAATCGTTACTATCTCTTGCATAACTCGTCGCCTACAAAGAATAACTGGTGATAGCGCCTTCATCCTCCCAATCATGCCTTCAATGTATCTCATCCCTAGAAAGGCCCATTTCTTATAGATCTCAAGATCACGTACATGGTTCCGAACTTATCAATGCGTTCTTGTTACCTCTATGCTTCATTTATCTAATAATTGATGTCGTCACAATGATTAACCATGTCAGCATTGTTAGTAGTAATCTTCGTGTCCCTTAGCATATAACCTCATGAAATACCCTGCTCAGCACATTAATGGATTCCTGAATAATTTCAGCCTAATTTTGAACTCCGTTGTTCCTCATTGAATTAAATCTATTAGGTATTGAAGGTTCAAACATGTCAAAGAGGAAGCATCACCCGGTGATCACATATATTCGATAGATAATTTTATGGTCAATTTGTGATAGCATATATTAGAGTAATCGTTGAAGGCCATCAAAGGTTTAGTGTGGGTGTTCGTGTAGAGATTTAGAATTTAGGAAGGTGAACAGGTTATTCTCAATAATTTCCCCCGAAGATGTTATGTGAACTGATAATGAAGGATACATAAGTGCATTTCACATTAGTCCGCACTAGGAGTATGATGTTTCCCCATATTTGTTCCGCATTTATTTCATGTTTTCATATGTCTACGTCTAAGAAGGTAGTTGGAGATCATTTGTGTATCATTCCGGCGGAAATTATTGAAGGTGAAGTTAGTGCATAGTAAGCTTATGCGAGGTATCTAGTTGTCATCCTTGTTAGATAAGTTTGGGGGGTTAAGATTGTTTCCATGAATGTATCATGGCGAAGTCTATAAGTCTAAGAGGCTACCTTGAAGGCAAAAAGTGTCGTGGAAAGAAAATATTTTCTCTTGATTGTATAACAATTAGTTTTGAGTTGAAAGATACCTTATAGGTGTTATGATTTAAAATATGCAATTCATGTTTAGGTATCATTATGATAATGTAGTGCTTGTAATGCTGAGATTAGTGTTATGGATATATACATTTTGGTGCTTTGTCGAGTTGTGGATGAGTTGTTAGGATGGTTTTTGTGGTTCTCTGGCAGATGGATAGGCCTAGTTACAAAGGAGATACTACCAAAATTTCTGAAAAATTTGGGAGTTAGTCAAAATTTAGGGACTTGAGGTAGGTTAGAAAAGAGAAATGTTATGTTAGGTGTTTGGGGAAGACTCTACCTCTCATTCGAGGACAAATGATCCTAAGCGGGGGAGAATGTAAGGCCCCAGAAACTTGTGCTAAGTAATTTAGGATTTCGTGGTTCCAAGTAGGCTAATTATAATATTTTATATGCTATAAATATGATGTAAATGAATTGGATATGATAAATAAGTGTATAAGTCATATAATAAGTAATGTGGGGTCCCAAGGAGAGGCCAAAGTCTAAGTCAAATTGGAAAATTGCATGATAGGCTAAAATTCCAAATGAGTTCACACAAGTCCACGCTTTGAACAATCATATCTAAATATATATATATATATATATATATATATATGGTTTTATGTGATTAACCACCTATCAAATGAAGGGTCTTCGAGTCTAGTTTCTAACGTTTCAAACTGTTCGTCATTTGGACATTCCCACACAAAATGATCAAATTACCAAAGGCTGGATTTGCCATCGCAAAATGACTTCACGGACCGCATTCGCGTTGCATAATGAAGCAGAGTCGGGAAAAATATTATGATGTCACATATTGATTATGATGTCGCATAATGATTATGTTGCAAGTATGCTGCCCATATATCGATTATGCTATAGCATAATTGCACCACATAATTGACTTCGGGCGTCATTTTTGGAAATTTTCATATCCGAACCCACTTTGATAAATAAGCTTTGGGGATTCATTTGGGGCTATTTTAAAACTAAATCTAGAGAGAGGTGAGAGCATTTTAGAGAGAGAAAGAGGGAACCTAGCCTTCCAATCACCAAATCTTGCTCAAGTCTTCAAGAATCAAGGAAGATAACCACTAGATTGTCTTCTATTCGGGTAAGTCCTACTTCTAAGATTTCATATAAGAGATTATGAGTTCAAAAATATATTGTGGGGTTAGAAATGAGCCATGCATGTGACACTAAGCTATAGTATGTGATATTAATGAACTAATTTGGGTAGTTCCTGTTAAAATTGGTTGAGGGAAGAAGGAATTTCCATTTTCGGACCTTGTAGTCTACTTCACATGTCAGGTGTTTGATGAATTCCTAAGAGAATTACACCATGGGTAATCTTTCTAGTTATTTATCGATTTTCGCTTTCTCCTTATAGATTATTATTGCCAGAGATGTTGGTGCATTGTAGTAACTTAGGGAAAGCTCAACCAGGTATGTTGGCTAAACTTTATCTCTCGAAATGGAATTCCATAATGTTCTACGCAAGTTTAAGTATAATCGGCTCAAAATTTCTAATTTCTACATTTAGGGTCATCCCGTATGAACTTATAAACTTTATTATTCCGAATGAGCTTATTACCGAAAGATAGAGGTTTAAAGTATGGTTTGCTTATTAAAATGGTATGACTTGGAGTCGTATTCTAAATGAAAACTAGTATACAAATTGGGTGAGGAAAACTCGATATGCTTAATACTCCTAATTGCTCCTATGTGTGATTAATGACTTGATTGAGTATGTTTCGTTGTTGATAATCTATAAAGGTGTTTGGAAATGAATTAAATGAACTCGGGGAAAGGGTAATTCAAGAATAATAGGTGTATTGCTTGTTTATGACTTTGATGTGTGTTTCTATTGCTGGTTGGTATGCCCCGATCTTTGGGAAGAAACCTTTTGTGTTTATAGTTTCAATTGCTAATGAACTTGAGATATATGATTTTTGAAATAGTTTATACGTTGGTAATTGGTGATGATCCTTGAAATTAAAAAAAGTGAAAGTATGGAATATAAAATACGGACATCGTGCCGTGAATAGAGAAACTTGTGAAAGGCCCAAAGAGCCAAGGAAATACTGCTATTGTGAGAGGTTGAAAATGCTAATAAAGATTTGTACAATGTGAACGACTATGAAATGGATACATTTCTACATATGTGTTACCTTTGTGTGCAAACTAACTTAATATATTTTTGGGAGTATCATTAGCAAAACTGAGGAAGGGTGGGTCATAAGGCCCACACCTGAAACTACACGTGCCGGTGTAGGGGTGGATGGTGATTGTTCCTCTAAATTGGGATTACATTGGTACCTGTGAATCGAAAAAGGAAATACGCCAACCCACACGGCATATGTGGGAAGGCGGCTTAGCTGATCGGGTAGAGATCAGACTCCATGTTGTGCACATGGTGGTACTACTCTTGTAACAACTTTCTATCGCATCATATGTCAAACCACATTGTCCGTGGGGAGATGGCCTAGCCGATCGGGCGTGATCGAACTCCGTGCTAACAAAGACGATGGAATATCGGTGATAATGATC
>ML274036.1:792-39868 GCA_005239495.1 Nicotiana undulata | reverse complement strand
TATATATATATATATATATACACACACTATATTTTCGTACTTTCAAGAATCATTTATGTTTCAATTTGTTATTTGAATATTGTTGGTTGTGACTTGTTGTTTCTATGTGTTGTCCTTGCCTCTATGGACACTCTATTTTGAAAGTGGATTTTTAGCTATACATACTAGTACGATTCGACAGTAATAACGTCCTTTTTGTCGGGGACGCTGCATCTTTAATGGATGCAGGTATTTCCACAGTAGGCGGCATCGATCAGAGATAGCGGTATGTTCCTCCCAGCTAACTTGGTGATTACCACTTCATTTCGGGGTCCTGTGTCATTTGGTTATTGTCTATTAATCATTAGGCTTTAATGAAAAAAGGCGTAACTGGAGGAAAAAATAAAAATATATATATGTAGTCCAAGACCAATAATTATAAGCGTGAATAACAAATATATGGACAAAAAAGTAGAAGAAACAATAACGATAAAGTGAAATATCAATTGTTCAATGTCGCATTTTTAGCATTACACTCATAGGCAAGGAAAGTATGCCTTAGAGCTTTATTGAGACACTGAAGCGCCTGCAAAGCGAGGCGAAGCGCTCAACATGTTTTGAGCCTCGCTTGAGGGCTTAAGCGCGCCTTTGATAACACTGGCGCAATTTGTGGTTTTAGCGTGTTTGAAGTGATTTTAAGCTTCTAGCAAGTTTGTATGATGATTTAGGAGTTGTTGATATGTTTGGTTGAGGTTCCGAGGGCCTCGGGTGGTTTCGGATTGTTATCAAAGTGGAATTTGACTTTGAGAAATGGCTAAAGTATGCTGAAGTTTGCTGGTGTTCAGGTATGGTTTTCTTCTATGCGATCGTGTGGATAGGTCCGCGATTGTGAAGGCTTGTTTGAGCAGCTGGGAATTTTACTCTATGTGTTCACGAGCAAGAGTATGTGATCGCGTAGGTTGGTCAAGCAGTGCATCGCGAACACGTGCGCTAAGCCGCGTTCGCGAAGAGGAAGTGAGGTAGCTGGGTTTCCACGTGGTTTTTATTAGCAATCGCATAATAGTGTCTGCGATCGCGTTGGTTTGTGAAGGTTAAGCCATCGCGTTCGCGTGGGTATTTATGCGATCGCGTAGGGTTATTTCTGGGGAAGCTGAGTTTGTGCTTCGCAATCGCGAAGCACTTTCTGCGATCACAATTAAGAGATATCTAGGCAGAATTTAAAGTCCCAAAAATGAGGGTTTGAGTTTATTTCACAAATTTGATTTTGGGGGCTCGGATTGAGGAGATTCTTGGAGAGATTTCCAAGGAAGTGATTGGGGTAAGTGATTCTTACTTAGTTTTGGTTAAATCCCATGATTATATTTTTGATTTCATCAGTTAATCAATGATTTGGGGTGAAAATTTTGGGGAAAATGGAGAAAACTTCTTATGCCAAATTTTGGGGATTTGAGCTAGATTTTGCTATCGGATTTGAGAAATTTTGGTATGGTTGGACTCGTGATCGAATGGGTGTTCTGATTTTGTAAATTTTATTTAATTCTAAGACGTGACGTTTTGACTTTTGATTAAGAACTTAGCATTTTCATATGGAATTGATTCCTATAGCTTGAGTTGATTGTATCGAATTATTTGTGGCTAGATTCGAGGCATTCGAAGGACGATTCGCGAGGCAAGGGCGTGTTGGAGTTGAGCTTTGCATGGTTTGAGGTAAGTAACACTTCTAAAGTTGGTCCTGAGGGTATGAATCCCAGAAATTACGTGTTATGTGATTGGTGTTGAGGTGACATGTATGCTAGGTGGCGAGCATGTGGGAGTGCACCATAGTTATTGTGATTTAGTCGATTCCATGGGACTTAGTAGCTATTTTATCTAAATATTATTACTGTACTCTATGTATTAGAGCACTTGAGCTGTGATTTATACTAGAAATCTTGTTTAGGCTATGTGCTGGTACTATTGGGACCCACAATGGTTGTTCTTTGTTATTGAGTTGTTTGTTTAATTGCAATTATGTACTCAGTCGCATTCATCATTGCATATCATATCTTAGTCTTTGTTATCATATACTATCACATCATGTGTTATTGATTTGGGCTGCTTAGCATGAGTGTCGTGATCTCGAGAGACTAAAGAGATTGATGACTATGTGCGGCCAAGGGCCTATTAGTGCGTGATAATTATGGGATCGGGCTGCACACCGCAGTAAGCTTTATTGATTCATGATATGATTTGACTTATTATAGTGCTTGGGTTGGATTTACCCCTCCAGAGTCTGCACACCCACATTGAGCTCGGTTGCTATTAATTCACGATATTTGTTTCAGCCTGGATCTGCCCTGCACACTGCTGAGTGATTGAGTATGATGAGTAATTGAGACAGTTAGGTCGAGTACTCCGAGAGTGTGAGTACGCAAGGCTTTCATTGTGTCTTATCACATACGATATGCATATTAGCATGTAGATATAGAGATGTCATATTCCTCATATCATTCAGACTTGACATATTTTTATCAGTTATGGGTTTAATTGCTAAACCTGGAAGCATGTCTAAATTCTTGTGCTGTCACCTGCAGATTATGAATTTTTTGAGATATTATTGTCATAGTTCATGTAAATTTCCATACTGTTTATTCTGTAAGTGGGTTTTAATGTTCGAGCTCGTCACTACTTTCAGTCCAAAGGATAGATTTGTTACTTATTGAGTTGTTTGTACTCATGTTACACCCTGCACTTCGTGAGCAGATCCAGGTGTTTCCGGACATGCTGGTTGCTGATTCTCAGAGTTTTTAGCCATTGAGAGATTATCGAAGTAGCTTCCTTGGCGTCTGCAGACCTTGACTCTCCTCCCTTCTCCCTCAATTTTACTTATTCCGTTCTACTTTCTTAGACAGTGTATAAGACTATGTATTTGTATATATGCTCATGTACTCAATGACACCCGAGTTTTGGAAATTTTGTATTGAGCTTCGATGTTTTCATTCAGTTTTATGAGACTTTTACTTACTTAAGCTTATTTTCATAGATTTTAAATTTCAAGATGTTGGTATGTGTGAGTTTTCGGCATGCCTAGTATCATGATAGGCGCCATCACAACACTTAAGATTTTGGATCATGACAAGTTGGTATCAGAGCCTAGGTTACATAGGTCTCACGAGTCATGAGCAGGTTTAATAGAGTCTTGCGGATCGGTACAGAGACGTCTATACTTATCTTCGAGAGGCTGCCGAACCCTTAGGAAACTTCACATTCTTGTATTCTTGTCATGCGAATTTGTTGATTTTGGGAACTAAACTTCTGTTCTTCTATTCTCTCACAGATGGTGAGGACACATTCCACCAGATCGGACGTACGACTACCAGTACCACGAGCTAGGGCCACGAGAGGTCGGGGCCGCGGTAGGGGCCGAGGTGCAACTCGTACAACATCTAGAGCTGCACCTGCATATCCACCAGTTTCTCCAGATCAGGAGCACGTTCTAGATATGTTTGAGCTAGTGGGGCCAGCTCAGGCACCAACACTACCTATTAGGATTCCAGGCCTTCAGGAGGCTTTGGCCCAGATATTGATTGTTTGCACTAGCCTTGCTTAAGCGGTCTCTATTTAGGCCGCACATGCTACTTCTCAGGCTGGAGGAGGTACTTAGACTCCCGCCGCCCGTACTCCATAGCTGGTGGTGAAGGGACTTCAGACACCGGGGGTACTACCAGCCCATCCAGTTGCAACTGCTTAGGCCCAGGTAGGTCCCGTTATGAGTGATGAAGAGTAGAAGAGGCTAGAGCGATTTGGGAGGCTCAGGCCTCCATTATTCAGTGGGCTGAGTCGGAGGATGCTCCAGACTTCTTGGCTAGGTGCCAGTGGATTCTTCGCACAATGTATATTCTAGAGACTAGTAGAGTCTCATTTACTATTTTTCAGCTATCAGGAGCTGCCTTCAGATGGTAAGAGGCCTATGCGAGGAGTAGACCAGTCAATTATAATCCACTTTCATGGAACGACTTCTCTGCTCTCTTCTTCGAGAAGTTTGTGCCATAGACCCGTAGGGAGGAGCTGCGCAGACAGTTCAAGCAGCTACGTCAAGACGGCATGTTTTTGACCCGGTATGAGATGATATTTTCAGAGTTGGCTCGTCACGCAGTTTGGTTGGTTCCCACCGAGAGAGAGAAAGGATTAGGAGGTTCATTGATGGCCTCACCTATCAGTTTTGTTTTGTTATGACTCGGGAGAGTGTATCAGGTGCTAGGTTCGACGAGGTGGTTGATATTGCTCGGCGGCTAAAGTTGGTTCGTAGTTAGGAGCGTAAGGAGAGGGATGTTCCTCTGGGGTTAGTTCCACCACAACAGGGGTCGTCCTTATTGGCCCGCTCAGATGGCTCGCCTAGTTCATTATGGCGCATTAGCTAGCCATGGTTCATACAGTGCTCGACCAGGTCAGTCATCCCTCAGTGCACTCCCATCTTAGAGTTCATCTCGTGCACCTTCAGTTCAAGGTTCATCTGCACCAGGTTCCTTTGGTAGTTATTCTAGTTCTCGGGGTCCCCCTTAGTACTTACCACCATTTTCTGAGAGGGGTTGTTTCGAGTGTGGAGAGTTGGTTCATGTGAAGAAGTATTGTCCCCACCTTTCGGGAGGCCCAGTTCAGCAGAGAAATCAGGCTACGACTTCCGCACCAGTTACTTCACCACCCGCTCAGCCAGCTCGGGTGGGGCTTAGGCATCTAGTGGTCTCCCTAGAGGGGGAGGCCGATCAGGTGGCGATCGGGCTCGATTCTATGCTATTCCTGATAGGCTAGATATCGTTGCTTCATACACAGTGCTCACAAGTATTGTCTTAGTATGCCACATGGATGCTTCGATATTACTTGACCCTAGTTCAACTTATTCGTATGTATCATCATACTTTTCTCGTTCAGGATATGCCTCGTGAGTCCTTAGTTTCATATGTTCATGTATCTATGGTAGTGGGAGATACAATTGTTGTGGACCTTGTATATTGGTCGTGTGTAGTGACTTTTGGGGGATTCGAGACTAGAGTTGATCTTTTATTGCTTAGTATGGTCGATTTCGACAGGATTTTTGGTATGGATTGATTTTCTCCATGTCATGCTTTTCTGGATTGTCACGCTAAGATCGTGACGTTGGAGATGTCGGGGTTGCCAAGGATCGAGTGGAGTGATTCTCTAGATTATGTTCCCAGTAGGGTGATTTCATATTTGAAGTCCCAAGGGATGGTTGGGAAGGGGTATCTGTCATATTTTGCCTTTGTGAGGGATGTTGGTGCTGATACCACTACTATTGATTCTGTTCGGGTGGTGCAAGACTTTCTGGATGTGGTTCTTGTAGACCTATCGGGCATTCCACATGAAAGGGATATTGACTTTGCTATTGATTTGGTGCCGGGCACTCAACCCATTTCCATTCCTCCGTATCGTATGACACCAGCTGAGTTGAAGGAATCGAAAGAGCAGCTTCATGAACTTCTTGATAAGGGGTTTATTAGGCCTACTGTGTCACCTTAGGGTGCACCGATTTCGTTTGTGAATAAGAAGGATGGTACTATGCGGATGTGCATCAACTACAGGCAGTTGAACAAAGTTGCAATCAAGAATGAGTATCCTGCGCCGCGTATTGATGATCTATTTGACAAGCTTCAGGGAGCAAGGGTGTTCTCTAAGGTCAATTTGAGGTATGGGTATCACCAGTTCTCTACGATGTGTCTTGTGAGGTAATTATGGATCATTAGAGTCTCCAACACGTGTTTAAACAAAAGGATCTAAACTTGAGGAAGTGGAGATGGTTGGAGATTCTAAAGGACTATGATATTACCATTCTGTATCATCTAGGGAAGGCCAATGTGGTGGTCGATGCCTTGAATGGGAAGGATATGAGTACGAGTAGACTTGCATTTATTCCTGTTGGTGAGAGACTGCTTGCAGTTGATGATCAGGCCTTGGCCAACCAGCTGAGATTAGATGTTTCGGAGCCCAACCGATTTCTAGCTTGTGTGGTTTCTCGGTCTTCCTTATATGATCGCATCAGAGAGCGCCAATATGATGATCCCCATTTTCTTGTCCTTAAGGATACAGTTCAGCATGGTGATGCCAGGGAGGTTACTATAAGGGATGATGGGGTGTTAATGATGCAGAGTCGGATCTGTGTGCCCAATGAGGATGGGCTACGGGAGTTGATTCTTGAGGAGGCCCACAGTTCGCGGTATTCCATTCATTTGGGTGCCACAAAGATATACCATGACTTGAGGAAACACTATTTGTGGGGGAGGATGAATAAGGATATGGTGGGGTTTGTAGCTCGGTGCCTAAGCTGTCAGCAAGTGAAGTACGAGCACCAGAGACCAGGCGGAGATCTTTAGAGGCTTGAGATTTCGGAGAAATGGGAGCGTATTACCATAGATATTGTAGTTGAGCTCCTACAGACTTCTAGGAAGTTTGACGCTATTTGGGTGATTGTGGATCGGTTGACCAAGTCCGCATTTTATTCTTGTTGGGGCTACTTATTCTTCGGAGTGGTTGGCTGAGATCTACATCCGCGAGATTGTTCACCTTCATAGAGCGCCGGTGTCCATAATTTTATATCGTAGCACAAAATTTATATTGTAGTTTTGGAGAGCAGTGGAATGAGATTTGGGCATACAAGTTGAGTTGAGTACAACATTTCACCCTCAGACGGACGGATAGTCCGAGCGCATTATTTAGGGATTGGAGGATATGTTATGTGCTTGCGTCATAGATTTTGGGGGTTCTTAGGATTAGTTTCTGCCGCTCGTAGAGTTTGCCTACAATAACAGCTACCAATCGAGCATTTAGATGGCTCCGTATGAGGCTTTGTATGGGATAAGGTGTCGGTTTACGATGGGATGGTTTGAGTCGGGTGAGGCTAGGCTATTGGGTACTGACTTGGTTGAGGATGCTTTGGACAAGGTTACATTGATTCAGGATCATCTTCGCATGGTGCACTCTAGATGGAAGAGCTACGCCGATCTGAAGGTTCGTGATATTGCTTACATGGTTTGGGAGAAGGTACTACTCAGAGTTTCACCCATGAAGGGTGTTATGAGGTTCGGGAAGAAGGGAAAGTTGATGTACCATTACATTGGTCAGTTTGAAGTGCTTTAGAAGACTGGAGAGGTGGCTTACAAGCTTGGCTTGTCGCCTAGCATGTCGAGTGTTCATCTAGTGTTTCATGTTTTTATGCTACAGAAGTATGTCGGCGATCCGTCTCATGTTTTGGACTTCAGCACGTTTAAGTTGGATTGTGATTTGACTTATGATCTGGAGCCGATGGCCATTTTGGATTGGCAGGTTCGAAAGTTCAGGTCAAAGAACAGAGCTTCAGTGAAGGTACAATGGCCAGGTCAGCCAGTTAAGGAGGATACTTGGGAGACCGAGCGGGATATGCAGAGAAAATATCCATGCCTATTTGAGACTTCAAGTATGTTTCTAACCCGTTTGAGGACGAACGTTTGTTTAAAAGGGGGAGGATGTAACGACCCGGCCAGTCATTTTAAGTGTTGTAGCCTCGTTCCTCCATTTACTGCTTGTGTATGCTCAATTGTCGTTAGGTGACTTGTCGGGTAGTTGGTTCAGTTTCGGGGATGTTTAGGAATGAGTTGAGACACTTAGTCTCAAGGCTGGAAGCTTAAGTTGAAAAGGTTGATCGGATGTTGACTGGATGTTGACTTATGTGTAAATGGCTTTAGAACGGAGTTTTGATGGTTCCAATAGCTCTGTTGGATGATTTAGGACTTAGGAGTGTGTCAGGATAGTGATGGAGATGAAGTAGGTCTGTTGTATCATTTATGACTTGTGTGCAAAATTTGAGGTCAATCAGATATGATTTGATATGTTTCGACATCGAATGCAGACGTTAGAAGTTCATAAGTTCACTAGGCTTGAATCGATGCACGATTCATGGTTTTAGCATTGTTTGATGTTATTTGACGTTTCGAACGAGTTCGTATAATGTTTTAGGACTTGTTGTTATGTTTTTTTGAGGTCCCGGGGGCCTCGGGTGGATTTCGAATGGTCATCGAAGTAGAATTTGACTTGGAGAAATGGTTGAAGTCTGCTGAAGTTTGTTGGTGTTCAGGTCGTTTCCTTCTATGTGATTGCGTGGATCCGCGATCGCGAAGGCTTGTTTGGGTAACAGAAAATTTTACTCTATGCGTTTGCGAGTAAGAGTATGAGATCGCGTACATTTGGCTAAGTCGCGTTCGCAAAAATGAAGTGAGGCAGTTGGGTTCCATGTGGTTGTTATTCGCGATTGCGTAGCAGTGTCTGCGATCGCGTAGGTTTGTGAAGGTTAAGTCATCGCGCTTGTGTGGGTCTTTAGGCAATCGCATAGGGTTGATTTTAGGGAAGATGATTTTGTGCTTCGCGATCGCGAATCACTTTCCGCGATTTAAGAGAAATCTAGGTAGAATTTAAAGTCTCATAAACGAGGATTTAAGTTTATTTCACAAATTTGATTTTGGGAGCTCGGATTGAGGTGATTCTTGGAGAGATTTTCAGGGGAGTGATTGAGGTAAGTGGATTTTACTCAGTTTTGGTTAAATTCCATGATTATATCTTTGATTTCATCAGTTAATTAGTGATTTGGGGTAAAACATTTGAGGAGAATGGAGAAAACTTCTTAGGCCGAATTTTGGGGATTTGAGCGAGATTTTGGTATCGGATTTGAGAAATTTTGGTATGGTTGGACTCGTGGTTAAATGGATGTTCAGATTTTGTAACTTTCATCGAATTCCGAGACATGGGCCCGAGGGTTGAATTTTGAGTTGACTTTTTGACTTTTGATTAAAACTTAGCATTTTCATATGAAATTAATTTCTATAGCTTTAGTTGACTGCATCGAATTGTTTGTGGCTAGATTTGAGGCATCTCAAGGCCGATTCGTGAGGCAAGGGCGTGTTGGAGTAGATATTTGTTTGGTTTGAGGTAAGTAACAATTTTACACTTGGTCCTGAGGGTATGAATCCCTGAAATTACGTGCTATGTGATTGGTGTTGAGGTGACGTGCATGCTAGGTGACGGGCGTGTGAGCGTCCACCGTAGTAATTGTGATTTAGTCGATTCAATGGGACTGAGTAGCTATCTTATCTGAATATTATTATTGTACTCTATGTGTTAGAGAACTTGAGCTGTGATTTATACTAGAAATTATGTTTAGGCTATGTGTTTGTACTATTTGGACCCATAGTGGTCGTTCTTTGTTGTTGAGTTATTTGCTTAATTGCAGTCATGTACTCAGTCGCGCATATCATATCTCAGTCTCTGTTATCATATATTATCACATTGTGTATCATTGATTTGGGCTGCTTAGCATGAGTGTCGTGAGCCCGAGAGACTAAAGAGGCTGATGACTGAGTGAGGCTGTGGGCCTGTTTGTGATTGATAGTTCTGGGATCGGGTTGCACGTCGTAGTATGCTTTATTGATTCATGTCAGGATTTGGCTTATTATAGCGCATGGGATGGATCTTCCCCTCCAAGGTCTGTACACCCACAGTAAGCATGGTTGTTATTGATTCATGATATTTATTTCGAGTTGAATCTACCCTGTACAATGCTGAGTGATTGAGTGTGATGAGTGAGAATTGAGACAGCCAGGTCGAGTACTCCGAGAGTATGAGTACGTGAGGCTTTCATTGTGTTGCATCACATACGATATGCATATTGGCATGTGATATAGAGATGTCATATTCCTCATATCATTCAGACTTGATGTATTTTATCTGTTCTAAGTTTAATTGCTAAACCTAGAAGCATGTCTAAATTCTTGTACTATCACCTACAGATTATGAATTTTCTGAGATATTATTGTCATATTTCCCATAAATTTCCGTGTTGTTAATTCTGTAAGTGGGTTGTAATGTTCAAACTCGTCACTACTTTCAGTCCAAAGGTTAGATTTGTTACTTATTGAGTTGGTTCTACTCACGCTACACCCTGCACTTTGTGCGCAGATCCAGGTGTTTCCGAACACGATTATCGAGGTAGCTGTCTTGGCGTATGCACACCTTGACTCTCGTCCCCTATCCCTCAGTTTTACTTATTCAGTTCTACTTTCTTAGACACTGTATCTGACTATGTGTCACGCCCTGAACCAGGGGGGAAAGACCGGCACTCGGTGCCTCACCTATCCTTGCGTACCAACTTGCGACTAAGGGACTCTGAACATATAATGTCATACTTTGTCCATGGGCCACACTGCAAGACGATTGAAAATGCTAACTAAACATTAACATAATGCTAGGACGACAAGGCCGTCATAACTACTACAGCTGGCAAACCAACAAAATAAACATAAAAGGCCTACAAGCCCAACATACTGCACTAACTGACAGGATATGTCTACAAGCCTCTACTAATGGATATACCATGACCGGAACAGGGCCTCGATCTACTCATAACATATATACACATATACAAAGATGTACGTAAAACTCTAGACCCGGCAACTCCGAAGGGTATGGAGCTTACCCATCAAGCTGAACTAGGGAAATATCTAATGAGGAGGTTTACCTGTTTCTTTGTCTGAACCTGCACGCATGAAATGCAGTGCCCCCAGAAAAAGGACATCAGTACGAAATAATGTACCGAGTATGTAAGGCAATATACTGAAAGCTGAAACTGAACTGATAATATAATAACTGAAAGCAAGTGGGAGTCAAAGATAATCTGAAGATATGCTTACCTGATGGTACTAACTCAACTCTCTCAATATAGTAAGTAAAATAGATGTCCGGCCTTATAAGGCTCGGTATATATATAACTGCTCTGCCGTAGTAGGCTCGCTCATAGGCGCTCGGCCATACTAAGCTTTGTATCTCGACCAACTGGGCTAGCTCATAGGCGCTCGGCCACAGTAGGCTCGGTATATAACTTACCATCTGATCAGAGGTTGCCCAATAGGGCCCTGCCCATCGATTATAGCTCGATGGTAATGAAAATACTATAATACTGTATATATAAACTCTCTGCTCTCTTGACTGGAAGAAGGAAATACTCAATTGAATATAAAGTCCCGATAAAGAGAATATTATCACTTACAAGACTAGGAAAATATACATAAATTCCGGGATATGAATTTTTCTTTATGCTTCGTTATCAAACTCGTGTATTTACGAGATCATGCCAAAATGAAAGAAGAGCTTAGACTTAACATACCTGGATCAATTCTCTTGAAAATTCCTCTAACACAGGTCCTTTGCGACGAAACACGTAACGGCAGATGGAGGTAGAGAAAATCTGTATGATATTCTTGAAAAAGATTGCACCGTACTCCCTTAGGATCGCAAAATCCCGTTGCTATTACCTTATGAAATCTCGTATGAATTTGTTGTAGCTTCATCCATAACTTAGTAAATATAAATATTACTCTTTGAAGCTTATGAACAATATCATTAATTTTAAATGGAATGTTTGCTCACTGCTAGCAAGGAAATGGTTAGTGGCGTAACATTTTTGTTTTGCCTTTCTTGATAACACTTTAACCAAATGAGCTAAGGTACTTATCTCCTTAAATGTTGCCATCTTGCAATTTTATTTAAGAGTCACCATATGGCTCTTATATGGATGCCACGTCGGGGGATATATCCCACTCAACAATTATCCACTTAATTAATTTGTTAATCCCCCATTAACCAATAATTACACGATTATCCATATAATTAGAAATTATCTCAAATTACTCAAAATACTATTTATTTTTAACACACTTCATACATCTTACTATCATGGTCATGTCATACAAGAACCTTGTACGGCACTAGTCCATAAATACCGAGTATTTTAGCTCGGGCCGTATTTTATCCCAACATGTAAAACTTGGACAAAAATTCATTTTCTTTGACTTGCTTACCCTCTCACCTTCACGAATTTACTAATAATTTGTTTGAAATAGCATAATCCTCTCTAAATAATCTTTTCCTTGGACTGATGTCAATTACCTTACGACAAATTCAACGTACAATACTACATGGTGCAACATCATCGTAATTTAATACTGCGAAGCGTAACATCATCGTAATGTAGTACTGCAAGGCATAACATCATCGTAATATAATACTGCGGGGCGTAATATTGACATAATATTGCGGGGCGTAACATCATTCCCCCATTTGGAACATTCGTCCTCGAATTTTGGCTGATGCTCTTATCATTTTCATAACTTATAGCTCTTGTGAATACATTAATAATCTCCTTTCCATTTAGGCAGTTGTTCTGTGAATAAATTCAAAGGCCAGGGCATTCCCCCCTTTAGGCCTCTTTCTCACACCACGACTTGTGGTCAGAATCCTTCCAATGTCGTAACAGTTGCTACCTTCTATCTCGCAGCTTGTACGACTCTGACCTTGTGTGTGCACCTATGCGATTCTTATTGAACTTACGAGTATTTCTATATATCACTTCATATACCCGATTATCCATCTGTATGACTTTACCGCATCTAGGTAGGTTATACTATACCATAATTCTTACTTCGATTTATCGTTACTGAGGTCTGCAACCAACTCTAGGTTACTCTCGTTGCTTATCCTTAAGATTGATGGTCTAATCTCATCTCATATTGTTGAACTTTTATCCATCTAATGTTGATTTACCTTAATGTTGATTCATCATCTACCACTGATAACTTGATTTTTTATATAACATTGCCGTTAGGGCTCGCATCTCATCGGGGACATCTGGAGTAACTAGATTGATCCACCTAGGGGTAATACTATACTTCCATAACCGTACTTTATATCATCCCAATGTGATTCATCCTATGGGGGTTATTCTAATCCCGTAGAACTCATTAAAATTACAAATCATTACGCAAGCGAAGGCCCAAGCATCATCCTTTATTTATCACAATTTCACCCTCATTCTACTGTCAGGCATCATCCCATCTCTTCTAAATGATACTAGTCTTAGACTCCTTTGAGTTCATTCATGTTATATTGAGCTTTCTATAACTTAGAGGAACCATCAGCTCCTTTGTTTTCACGGGCTTAATCCCGAGGACTTATCCATTTTTGTCACCTTATCACTTGACTTATTCTTATCCTTACTCTTGTCTTTCTAAAACCTTGTCGCTCTGCCATACTTTAGCTTGCAACACATACATATCTATTAATACTACTTGCAACCTTCCTTCAACTTCTTGCACAATAGATTTCCTTGTGTTATCCTGGACATTAAGTGAGACATCTCATCGTCTCTGACTCTTCTTTTACTTTCTTAACTAGACATGTCGATACCTAGAAACCATAGGCTGTAAGATATGCCACTGATGATTCCGCTATCATTCCTGGTTTTGAATCCCCGCGCTTCTAGCCTTCTATCTGAAGTGTGGACTATTTATAACCTTTTGTATTTGAGTATCTTGTATGTCGTTCACCTTTACCTTACTTACTTTAAAGTCTCGCATCACATATTTTATCTCTTTCATGATTTCCCTTCCATATGGGTATAATTGACATCCACAACTTGAACTTTTATTATAAAACTTTCACCTTTTTACATGATTCGATGAGAGCTTTATACTGACTTCTTATGAGGATGGTATTCTTCTAACTGGACCTCTGATATTAAGAGTTACTCGGACATGTTCTCAATCACTATGTTCATAATTTTCTGGGTTCAATAATCAAACTCTTGATTTACTTAGTTGATATAACTCTTTAGTTTCCTCTTTCGTCTGATCAACCTTTATGTAGGCTTAACCTATCTGCCGATCTGCGGCTCATGGTGTTAGTTATTACTTTTATCCTTTGATGCCGCAATGGAATATCCATGATAAAATTCTTTTAACAATTTAATCCTTTGTATATGACTTGGGCTCCATTCTTTCTTTTAACGTATACCAGAATCTTCTACGGCTGTATATGCTGCGTGTATAAAACTCCGAACCCTTAAGGGCGTTCATAAAGTAACCAACTCTGGATCATTGATCGAATAATTTCTTTCGTTCCATCTTAGCTTTTTGTTTTCAACGTAAGCTATTACTTTTCCTGGTCTTCCTGCCCCCTTGTTATGTCCATACTTAGCTTATCTTAGTGCCCACACATGCCAAAGTTTTCGTGCAACTCATATGATCTCGAATATTATTTTTAATTTTACTTCCCATTCATTAGCCACGGTAGGTGCCACTTTCCTTTGGAGTGCTTACAATATTGTTGTGAGACTGTTGTTACACGACCATTTCCTCTTTGGGTCGTTGTGCTTAGGTTGAAGCCTTCTTCCTTATTTCCTCAGCTAGTCTTTCGTTGTAGTACTTAGGGAGAACCCTTGACTCTCGTAATGTTGTGAGCTTATTACGGACCTTTTGATGTCCTTCCTTGCCTATAATCATCCGTAGTTTCTTACCTCCGTGTCCTTGTGCTTGTAGGGTTGCTTCTGAACTGATATTTTGACTGTCTTCCCAGTGACATTTTCTTTTATCCCCGTAACACTTATACGGTACCTTTGACTACCCCGACTATTATTTGAATATATCTCGAGTATTATAATGACATTACTGCGAGGCTAAATTCTCCATGTTGGGGTTTACTACGTTTATCTTGCATGATCTGCTGATTTGTCTAGTCGTGACGGCACCTAGTCTTTAGAACTAGGTAAGCCTATTATTAACAAACATCAAGTATAGTATAAGAAGCGTTTAAGTGCTTTTTGAAATAAATCTCAACCCTTTACACTTTTCCCAAAACCCGGTAAATACAAGTCATAAGCTTTAAAAAAATTACACTAAAACTCCTAAAATACCACTGTTCAGAATAAGTACAATAGTGCCAATAGAGAAAATAAGACGGTGACTCCGAAACCGCGAACGCTGGAGCGGTTTTACCTTGAGTTTCCACAACAGCAACCGTGTTGCTAACTATCGATCGACCGGCTATGCAAAACCTGGAATCTGCACAAAAATGTGCAGAAGTGTAGAATGAGCACACCACAGCGGTACCCGGTAAGTATCAAGACTAACCTCGGTGAAGTAATGACGAGGACTAGTCAGGACACCCACTGGTCTAATAAATTTAACAAGCATAAATATAGGAAAGACGGAACGTAACATCTATCTAATGACTACACAACATAACTAGCAACATAACAAATACAATGCAGAAGGAAATACAACAATTAACAACGGAACATCACAATAATACACAGAAGAATGGATGGGAACACACCTCGAAAATCGGGAATCACAATACGGTAAGGACAAGTAATAATTCAGCACTGCAACAGTTCCACATCAGGCCTTATCCAACAACCCCAAATTATTTTTGGAAAATTCTTCGAGTGTAAGCCTTCACCCGTAAGCTTATATTGAAAGCTTTAAAATATAATCATTTCAAATAGAAAATTCCTTGAAAATATACTTCCTCCAAATACATAAATATATATATATATATATATATATATATATATATATATATATATATATATATCTTCAAACGTAATTCCTTCAAGATAAATGCTTTTCAAATATACTTTTTCCGATAAATGCCTTTCAAACATAGTTCTCTGCGAGATAAATGCCTTTCAAATATACCTTTCAAAATAATAGTCGTTCAAACATAATTTGCTTCAAGGCAAATGCTTTTCAGCTATACTTTTCAATAAATATATTTCGATCATAATTTCATCAAGGTAAGTCTACCGAAACTCCGTCCGCGGTTCATAATTTATCATGCATTACAGGGGGAATCTCCCAGAATACGTCTATAGTCCCCAAAGTAAATATGCGGTACAGAAGGGAATCTCCTGGAATACGTTTGTAGTCCCCAATTTAAATATACAATGCAATCAATAGAGATGAAAACCATAACACGACAGAAACATTATACATTGCCACAACAATCACAAAGCAACAAAAGATAGAAATGAAATTTACGACGAGATAAGCAATACAAGAACTTAAATCACAAGAACAGTAAAACTCATTCACAAGGAATAACCATTGAAAGGAAATACTCAGCGAAAGAAAATAGCTTAACCAGGGAGAAACAAGACGTAACAATGAATTCACAGCATTCAAGTCACAATAAGACGTCATCACAAGTCAAGAGATTCCAAATACAAGCCAGTCGACTAAGGTGTAGGTCATCTAAATTCCTTTTTAAGGTTGAATGATTATGAGAGGTTTTCCACAATCCAAATAGGGGTAAGCAGCTACAGATAATCCTAATTTCAAATTTCAGCGAAACAACTATAGGGTGAGATTTTACTAATTTTAGCTAAATAGGCAGTTTATGAAGAAAATATAGCATGATGGTAGGAGAGGTAAATTCTTCAACTTAGTCAATTAAGATCAAACCGAAAACAAATAAAATCTAAAATCAAGTAATTCTAATTTAAGCAGGAAGAGATGAAACTAGCAATAAGAAACTCAGTCATAACAATTACAAATTCATACACAGGGAATATAAGGACCTAAGAACCCTAAAAGGCCAACTTCATACAAATAAGTCCGAGTACGCACTCGTCACCTCGCGTACACTGGCTACAATCAACATACAAGACTCAAATCCTAAAGGGGTAGTTCCCCCACACAAGGTTAGACAAGATACTTACCTCGAAGACAACAACCCGGTACTCTAAAATGGACTTCTCGGGTGAAAAGACCTCTGGACAGCTCAAATCCAACTAGAACAACTTCAAAATACACATAAATCGTATACGGAACTATTTTGAATATTAAAGCTTCGATCTTTACAAAAATCTAAAAATCGACCCAAAAGTCGACCCCGGGCCCGCACCTCGGAACCCGTCAAATTATAAAAAAAAATCCGGACACCCATTCCAAAATGAGTTCATCCATACAGAAATTACCAATTTCCGATACCATTTCGTCCCTCAAATCGTGAAATTTCGTTTTGAAAACTTTCTTCAAAAACCAACATTTTCCTAAACCCAAAACACAAATTAAATGACAAAAATGAAGATAAAATCATGGAATATGTTAGATTCTAGGTGAGGAATACTTACCCAATCGAATTGCTTGAAAAAACCCCAAAAGAAGCTCCCGAATCCGAAGTTTAAAACTCAAAATGTGTAGAAAATGGCTAACCCTCAATATAAAAGGATTCTGCCAGGACTTCCGCATCTGCGGTCAAGAAACGGCACCTGCGGGACCGCATTTGCGAGGAGTCTGCATCTGCGAACTTGTCTTACCAGACCAGGTACCGCATTTGCGGTCTTACAGCCGCACCAACGGCACCGCAGAAGCGAGAAGAGGAACCGCAGGAGCGAGATTCCTCGCAGATGCGAACAAAGGACCGCAGAAGCGGCCATCACACCTGCGTGCTAACTTCCGCAAAAGCGGGCTAGCTCCCAGGCCTCAAGGATCGCAGAAGCAACCGGGCTCACACAGAAGCGGAGTCGCACTTGCGCTCCAAGGTCGCAGGTGCGAAACACCAGAACCAGACTTGTTTAACACTATGCAAAACATCTGAACCTCGTCCAAAACACACCCGGGGCCCCCGAGACCCCGTCCGAACATACCAACAAGTCATATAACCTAACACGGACCCGATCAAGGTCTCAAATCACATTAAAACACTATGAAACTACGAATCGCACCAAGAATTGAGCTTATGAACTTTCAAATCTTTAAACTCCTAAACTCGTGCCGAAACCTATCAATTCAACCCGGAATAACGCCAAAATTTGCAGACAAGTCGCAATTGACATCCCGGAGCTACTTCAACTCTCAGAATCGCATTTTGACCCCGATATCCCAAAAAGTCAACTGTGGTCAAACTTCTCCATTTTCCAAACTTCAATTTTTCCAACTTTTGCCGAATTACCTCAAATTACTCTACGGACCTCCAAAACCAATTTCGGACGCGCGCCTAAGTCTAAAATCACCATATGAAACTGTTGACATCACCCAAATCTCATTCTGAGACCGTTTACACAAAAGTCAAACCCCCGGTCCGCTTAAGCTCCATAAATTTAAATTCCCTCTTCCAATTCGACTTCGGACCATCCGATAACTGAATCCAACCATGCACGCAGGTCAATATACACAATGTGAAGTTGTTCAAGGCCTTACTCCAGCGAACAGAACTTAAATTCTCAAAACGACCAGTCAGGTCGTTACATTCTCCCCATTTTAAAACAAACGTTCGTCCTCGAACGTGCCAAGATTCACCTCGAACTCATCCCATCACTGAATGAACACTTCCAACACACACTCGCGGGTGATCCCACGTCACCCTGAACTACATACGCCTGATGAAACAATCACAACTACAATTTAGCCTTCCTATCACCATCGATAAGCCTCATACTTCAATTCCTCACCTTCTACTCATTTACAAAAGACCCAATTCTAAATCCATATCCGGCATCAGCCTCAACCAGCTGCATTAGCTCATGACTACACCCACAAGGTACGACCAACCAATATAGCACACCACACATAGGCCCGTAATAACACTTCGGATCACAATAGCTGCCCGAAATTAACTCGGCACTGGCAATTAGCCTCATAACCGATAGAACTCTGTTTCAAACCTCCGTAACACTGATAATAATGCCACAAACACGAAAACCTCATATTTGAAACAAATAGTGAAATTACCTCTAATGTGGAACTGAGAATGAGTAAAAGGCTTAGGAAAGAATATTTTTCTTATGGAAATGATTTTCAAACATTTCTTGTCGATAATGAACCATCAAATTATTTATAAGTTATATCTTCTTCAGATGCTAAATATTGGAAAGAGACAATAAAAGTTGAAATCGATTCTATTTTGAAAAATAATACATGAATTTTAATTGATTTACCTCCTGGCGCAAAACCCATTGGTTGTAAATGGATTTAACAAAAAAAAATTAATCCTGATGGATCTTTAGATAAATATAAAGCTCGGTTAGTAGTAAATGAATTTTCTCAAAAATAAAATATAGATTATTTGATACATTTGCACCAGTGACTAAAATTTCTTCTGTTCGAGTTGAGCTTCAAGTCATAAGCTTTTTATCCACCAAATGGATGTCAAAATTGCTTTTCTAAATGGTGATTTAGAAGAAGAAATTTATATGGTTCAACCTGAAGGCTGTGTCATTCTTGGACAAGAAAATAAAGTTTGTAAATTAATTAATTCTCTTTATAGCCTTAAACAAGCTCCCAAGCAGTGGTATAAGAAATTTGAACAAGTCTTACTGAGAGACTGTTTTTCTATAGTGGAGGTGGATAAATATGTTTATACTAAAGTGGTAGACAGTGATTATGTGATAATATGTATGTATGTTTATGACATGCTTATATTTGGTACAAGTTTAAATGTGCAAAGTACCAAATTATTTTAGTCTGCTAATTTTATATGAAAGATCTAGGTGAAGTAAATACAATATTGGGAGTTAACGTTATAAGGAGCGAAAATGGAATAATGTTGTCACAAGAACATTATGTTGAGAGACTTCTTAAGAAATTTGAATATTTTAATGTCACATCTGTAAGCACTCCTTTTGATGCTAACTCTCAGTTGAAAAAGAATAATGGTGACCCAGTGGCTAAGTCTTAATATGCACAGATTATTGGGAGTATGATGCATTTAATGAATTTTATAAGGCCTGATATAGCCAATGTTGTGTGTAGAGTGAGTAGATATGCTCATAATCCCAACAGAGAGCATTGGTCTGCATTAGCTAGACTAATGAAATATTTGTGACGAACCATGAATTATGGTATCTTATATAGTGGATTTCCTTATATTTTAGAAGGGTATAGTGATGCAAACTGGTCTCTGATTCAAATGAGATAAAATTCACTAGTGGCTATGTATTCACCCTTGGTGGTGGTGCAATATTGTGGAACTCAGCTAAACAAACGATCATAGCTAGATCGACTAATGAATCAAATTTTGTAGCTCTGGAGTTACCTGATTCTGAGGCCGAGTGGCTAAGAAACTTCTTACTAATATCCCTTTAATAAAGGACGAATTGCCTCCTGTGTCTATGCATTGTGATTGCCAAGCGGCAATAGCTATAGCAAAGAATAAATCTTATAATTGTAAAAGTAGACACATGAAATTGAGAAATGATGTCATAAAATAACTGTTGAGAGATGGAATAATTTTCAATGACTATATGAAGTCAGAGATAAATTTGGTCGATCCTCTAACTAAACCTGTGGGGAGAAAATTAATTCTTAAATCTCAAAAGAGATGGGGTTAAAGCCGACATGTCGTCAATAGAGATGTAACCCAACCTATGTGATTGGAGATCCCATGAAGTAGGTTCATATGGGTAATAACAAGTTGATATAGGCACTGAAGCACTAAAAGAGAGTACTTGACAGCTACTAATTGAGAGGACGAGTTATAATTCTTAATGAAATTCATATTCCTTATGGATGGTGTATTTAAAAGTAGAATACACTTGATGAATTCACCTATATGAGAGTGGGGTGGGGCCGCTCCTATGAGATTTTGGCCTAGTCTCTAGAGCTCTCATGAACAACCAGGCACGTGCATGGCCTACGAGGCGCAAAACCGCGTTGAACAGCAAAATTGTGAGAGTCGAAATATGATTGATAAAATCTCTAGCTTACAATAAGAATTATTGGTTCATAGAAGTAATTTATTTCACCAGTAATTCTGTGAGTTAAATTATCGGTCTAAGTTTAGTTCATAGTATAAAAGATACTAAACCTATTACATTTGGACCATACAAATCCAACAAGTTTATTTTTAAAGGTCTTTAAAATAGTGAGGTACTGCGGCAATATTTTAAAGGCTTTTGGATAAGTGTCTTAGCTATTCTCGAAGGCTATGTTAAGTGGCAAAAGAAGTGTAAAAAGTGGCAAATTTCATCATCCACTTTCTTGCCATGCACAACAAAGTTCCATGCAATTACAACTATAAATAGCCACCATTGGTTACACAATTCTCCATCAAAGAAGTTCTTTCTACTTAGGCTTCTTCTGTTTCTCGCCTAGCTTCTCTTATTTCCAGTTTTACCTATAAATTTTCTATGTCCTTTTTCTCTTTTCAATCTTGTTGGATTATTGTAATAAATTATTTTTGTTGATTCCTGTATCCTCTAATTAAAATAGAGGTAAGCTTGTTTAATTCTGGAGAAACATTTCACACTGCCGAATAATTTCTTAGGACAGTACTGAGCACGACTCAAGTTAATCAGTGTATTTATTTATATTAATATTGCAGTGTTATTATTGAAATTTTTGCTCTGAATTACTACATATGGTTCAGTGCAGAATGACTTGCTTTACTAATTCTGGAAAATTGAATCTTGGTAGATTTTTTAAAAGGGTATTTTTATTCTTGAGTTTCTTTGAAATCCAAGATAACTTTAAGTTAGGGTACTTTTAACTGGGATATCTGTGAAATCTTAAGAGCATGATTCTGACATTGACTTATTTGATATTTAGATTATGTTGATGTTAGAATAACAACCAACACATTTTTCAGCATCAATTTTGTGCAACGTAGATGATGTTGTCATTTTCTATGAGACTCTTAGAGTTCATTATTATTGTTTATAATGAAAAGTTCAATTATGAAAGCTGCTCTTTTTTATTTTGCTTGTCCAGTTTCTTTGATATGTTTGATATTTCCTCTTGATGTTCTGTTTTACGTTTTGCTGTTAAATGAATTTTGTTGCTTTACTTTTTCTTCGGTTGTTGGTATAGGATCACTCTTCGATGTGTAATATCAAGCTGCTAAAATTAAGACGACAGCAACAAAAAGTTCCATTTATAGCATTCAGTGTAAGAGGCTTGAAGATGAGTCTTAATAAGTGACAACAGAATGCATTGATCACTGATGTTGAGCTATACATTTTTTGGCATCTGAAAGTAATACTCCCTCATGTTCGATGTCCTTACTTATTCGACCACTTTCTCCAACTTCTAGCACTATGCTTAGAAACAAATTCATCTTCTTTTTCTATAGGAACCTAGCGTAGGTACCAGAATGAGAATAACTTACAACCTAGAAAATTCAAATTCAAAAAACTTCAGAGTTTTAAAGTGGAGGAGAAAATAGATTTGTGATTCAGAAAATGGATGTTTTTTTCCTTATATCAACATTGTATCTAATTACTGACTTGGAAATTATCTTTTAGGTATTAATTTATGTCTCTCTGAGGGCTTACAATATGAATTATTTGTTTCCCTCTTTTAGGGATTATAAGTGTGGACGGCAGACATGGATGGTAGCAATTATTTGTAGCATTCTGATGGTGCTAAGGAATGTGTTTGAGCTGGGGCCATTTTTGGCAGATAGCCACAATACTAGGATCGGTGAATTTGCTAGCCTTACTGAGGCTGAGACTGATTAGGATTATATAGTGTTGATTAGTAGATGAGGTTAACAATATTGCAATTTTAACTTGACTTAAGGTTAAATTGGAAGGGTTTCATTTCTTATATGTTGTTCAAAAGTTGCTCTATGAGACAAGTGGCCAACCATCTACAACTCTAAGCCAAATGACAACTGAGAATCATGATGCTGCAACTCCTGAACCTTTTGATCAATCAACTGAATTCAATCCAGAAATAGAATTCATGGATCAACACGGTGAGTTAAGACATCTAGATCAAATCAGTGATTTTCAGCAACCAGTTATATCTTTCTCTATTCAACCATCTTATGTGAATTCAACATATCAAAATGAGCTCAGAAAATCTCAAAGGGATAAAAGACCACCTCTTTGGCTCAGAGATTTTGTATCTCAAGTGTGTTAAAAATCCTCAAAGTAGCGTTTTTTACATGTATTTATACCAAGTAAGGTCGGGCCCAGACGAAACACCTTTTCCTACGAAAAAATAGGACTCTGACTCTGTAAAATTTGCACAGGTGCGGCGCATGGGGCAGCGCATCACGCGGTGTGCTTGTGGGGAACTTCAGAGAGCATGCAATTTGAGTGCAGCAACAATTTACACAGCCACGGGCGGCACCCCATGCGGCGTGGCTGTGGAAATTTGGAAAATGTAAAACACGAAAGTTTTAGCCCTTTTAAATATCTTTCCAACAATATATTGTGGAGCCCAAACGGATTTTTGAGCAAAACGTTATGTGCATTTTACTGGAAATGCGCAGTATGCCTGCTCGATTCTTTATTTCGTTCTTAAAGTGCACTTTCATCCGTTGATCCCCGAATATGATCCCAACTTAATCCTTGGGCTTTTACTTAGACTTCAAAGCTCCATAATAGCTTGAATTCATTCCATAGCATCTACATAGATCGGAGTCACTCCTACAAAGGCATAAAATACATATTTAGTGCAAACCACTAGTGATTAAAGCTCAAACTCAATTAAAGTGCAGTAAATTAGAGTGTAATAAACGACTAAAATAAGCAATTATAGTCTATCATCACTTAACATTATCCGGAAGATTAACCCTTATACAATCAACTCTATCAGCCATTCCAACCCACCCCATGAAACAGAATCTCCTACCAATTAATTAAGACTAAACAATATTGACCGAATCTAGAGAAAATTCATATGGGGATCTACTACCAGAGACCATAGGAAAATACATCATATCAGTTGGGATAACGTAACTTTGTCTAAACAAGGAGTCCTTGGGCTATACAAAGAAAAGGGGGAAAATGTAGCCCTCCTCTTAAGCCTACTTTGAAGATATCTTTCCAATCCTGACAAATACCAAAACAACGCGCGAAAGAATACCATCAGTTATAAAAATAATGACTCTTACATCTGAAAAAGCAGTGCAAAAACTTACTTATTATTCTCCAAAGGACTAGCTTGGAACGTGGGAAATGGTCGACAAATAAGCATTTGGGAAGACAAATAGATTGTCGGCACACACACACTAGGAGAACTAATACAAGGTCCCCTAACTAAAGAATATACCAACACAAATTTGAGTACTCTTATCAATAATAAAAATTGGAACATAGAAGTTCTTTCATACAACCTACCAACTACAATTACTGACCTTATATAACACTCATACATACCCTTCTCTGAAAATATTAATGACTCTTTCTTCTGGAAAGAAATAGAAGATAGAAACTTCACAACCAAATTTGCGTCCAACCTTTTTGTCAAGGGCACCAGAACAATCCATATTCACGAATCTTTTAACCACTGCTGAATCAGGAAAGCACCATGCCACAACAAGCTCAAAACTTTCACGTGCCTGCTAGTCCACCAGAGACTCCTCACTACAACTGTCGTGAGCCAACGGAAAATAATTGACTCTAATAACTGCAAGCATTGTGGGATAGAGGAAAACACCAACCACCTGTTTTTCCAATGTCCTATGAACAACGCCGTATGGGGAGCTCTCAACTTTATCATCACTCCAATACTAACCCCAAACGAACTTGACTGGATAAGAATGGCATGTACATCTACAATGATCATCAATCATCCCAACTACTCATCAATCACAGTGGTAGTTATAACGCCCATTATTCTCTGGCATATATGTCTTAACCGCTACCACAATTACTTCAACAATTGTTCAACGGAAATTGACAATGATAGAGCGTACACACACGCAGCGGAATATCTTCACCTCACAAATAATAACCTCAAAAAAAAAATCAAGCTAAAAATATCTATAAAATGGACAACGCCACCACAAAACATCTATAAACTCAATATAGATGGTGCACACCAGAATAAACTCCAACATCGGAGGTGCATGAGGTATCATCAGAGACTCAAACGGCAACTGGATTGATGGATTCTCTATCTACATCGTGGCATAATCACCAATCCAAGGAGAAATTATTGCCTTATTCAAAGGATTGGAACTTGCTTTCACCAAAAATCGAACACCAATCATAGTGAAAACAGATTGCCAAGTAATACTGTCCTTATTGCATGACATCATGCACAATAAAACTAATGTTAATTTTCTACATGACTGCAGGTTGCTGCTGGACGCACTGGGCCACCCGGATGTTAGGCATATCTACCATGAGGGAAACCAAGTGGCGCACACACTCGCGCAGTATGGAGCAGCTACAACTCAACTACTAACGCTGAGTACGAATTCTACAGCGAACCCCCTTCATTTGCTTTATCTACTTTCCGCAAGACTTATTAGGGATTGTATTGTTTAGATTTGTCCCTACATGTAATGACACTTCTTAAATTAATGCATTAATAATAATCTCAAAAAAAAAAGTAGTATCAAAATATTAAGCCAACTGATAAGTTAATAAAAGTCACATTACTAAGTGTATATTATTAAGTACTTGCTAATTTAATAAAGAATAAATAAGGAACAAACAATTTATTTGATCAACTTTTATATAGATTATGTTATATTTCTGCACACTACATTAAAAAATAATATAAGAACTAATAAAATAGTATGATATATTGATCATAATTTTATAAGATTAATATCCTACAAAATTATCCGCGCATCGTTCTAACACTAGTTTCTACATTAATACTTAACATTCCTACTATATAATTAAAGAAGAAAAACTACTACTTCTCTTATTATCATATATACAATGGTTTACACCTTTATTGAACATAACTAGTTCCGATATTTGCTATGTTGGATACATATATGAAGTTAAATTTTGGAATTAACACACAAGAAGCTAGAATAATATTTTTGTTTTTGGATGAAAAAAAGGGGCCATATCAAATTAGCATATACACGTAGGAAAAGAAAAAAGTTTCCGTGTATATTTGGGGGAAAAAAGGGTTTCTTTTATCTTTTCAATATCAAAGAGGTTACCATATATATTTGTAAGAATATAAAGGAAGTTACCATATAATTAACCAACGAATACCTAACCTGTTGCCCACTTAATCTCCTAAGGAAACCTATAAAATCTCAGTATATATATAATACTTCCTTCCTGCCTCTCAAAAGAATTAACTCTAATTGATAATTACATGTTCTTGTTGAACGTGTAATTCCATGGAACACTTCAAGTTCGAGGAGGGTTTCCGTTTCCGTCCCACCGATTCAGAAGGACTTATGTTCTTGTTGAGATTCGTCGCTGGACAAGAGATGCACGATTCTGGATTTATCACCCCTAACGTTGATGTCTATGGCAAACAAGAACCTTGGGAGATTTACGACAACGGCGTACCCTGTGGTGATGATGATGAGGACAGCACCAATTATCGCTATTTCATCACAAAGCTGAAGAAGAAAAGCACAGCGAGGTATCATCGTTCTGTCGGAAACAAGGGCACTTGGAAACAGGACAACAAGGACCAACCATTGGAAGCGCATCTTCAGCGATTACTATTGGATCCAAGACAAATTTGTCTTACAAGAATAAAGAGTTTTACCCTGAAGATCAGAAAGATGGACATTGGCTCATGAAGGAGTACGAGCTTTCACGCCGATTTAACCTCCGAACGGTCTCGTGACGGCACCTAGTCTCTACGACTAGATAAGCCTAAATTTGCGGAAAATAAGACAAACAATAATAGAACAGTAAAGAAGAAGCAATACTATAAAACTTAGCCGCTCGGCATATACAGCTTTTACTTTTCCAAAACCCGGAATATCACAAATCACAAACTCTGTACTAATGTAGCTCTAAACAAAGGAATAAGGAAAAATGTATCTATATATGTCTCCTAAATATATACTGGAGTGGAAGGGGACACATGAGATCTTGCGGATGCGGCAGTATTACCTCGCGGTCTCCTAAACAGCTGCAATGATGCGCCTAACCACGGTACTGAGTGTTGGTACCTGAATCTGCACATGGAGAAAACATGCGCAGGAAAGGGCGTGATTACTCCACATTCGGTACTCAGTAAGTGTCAAGTAGTGACGAGGTCGGGTTAAGGCTCTACAGAGTTTTAAAAACAAGTCAGTTATAAGTCTAAACAGTGAAATATCAATAAGCAATGATAGCAGAATTTAAAAGGAAAACTGAAGGAAATAATAAAAAGAGCCCTCCGCTCAGCACAGCATATATCTCAACAGCGAATATGCAATGCAGTACAGGGGGAAAGCTCCCGGATCTCGGTCTGTAGTCCCAATTTAAATATGCTATGCAGTACATGGGGAAAGCTCCCGGATCTCAGTCCGTAGTCCCAATTTAAATATGCAATGCAGTACAGGGAGAAAGCTCCCGGATCTCAGTCCGTAGTCCCAATTTAAATATAAAATGCAGAATTTTATCGGATACAGCTCAATCAAACAATTCAAGGAAGCATCAGGCAAGAATAAGGTAAAACTACCGAAGCATGGAGCAAAATAATAGTAAATACGGTGAAGTTCAAGTAAGGACAGGTAGGCATGCTTGTTCCTACGCTAACTAATCAGTTATAACATGAAACAGTAATATAGGATTGTAATTGAGTTATGTCCTGGAAGGAAAAGTGGGATGTTAGCAACAATGACCTGTGTACGCGCTCGTCACCTCACGTACACGGCGTCCACATAATAAAATCAGTATAAAAATGCCTAAGGAAAATCTCCAACACAGAGTTAGGCAAGCCACTTACCTTGACTGCGCTAATCAACTCAATATCACGCTCTTGCCACGAGTATCCGACTCCGGGTGGCCCAAATCTATTCAATTCGATTGCATAATGTAAATATCACTTCAAGGAAACAAAATAGCTAATTATTTCTAAGCTAATACGCGAAATTAAGAGATTCGCCCAAAAAGTCCCTCGGGCCCCGTCTCGGAATCGGGTAAAAATTATATTTTTCGGACACTCGTTCACTCACGAGTCTAACCATATAAGAATATCTCAAATCGGAGGTCAAACACAATCAAAACTCAATAATTTGATCTATGAAGTTCATCCCATTTTTCCCATTTTCTACCCAAAACTTTCTAAATTAAAGGTGGGATTTAAGATTGGAATCATGGAATTTTATCTATGATGGATAGAAATCACTTACTCGAGTTACCCAGGTGCAAAAGTCCTCAAAAATCGCCTTTCTCGAGCTCTCAAAATCAAAAATGGTGAAAAATAGACTTAAACCCTCGAATTGGGGTTTTAATATTCTGCCCAGGTATTTGCCTTATGCGATCGCGTACAATGAGTCGTGATCGCAGAGAGTAATGAAACACGCGCCTGAAATTCCTTCATCGTGATTGCGATTAAGGGTCTGCGATCGCGAACCTTACAGCTATGCGATCGCGGTTGGGGCCACGCGACCGCATAGAACAAACACTGCATCTCTCTCAGCCCAAGGATACCTTACGCGATCGCAGACTTAATCACGCGATCGCAGAGAACACTCAACTGCTACTGTAAAAACCAGCAAAACCAGCAAGGCTTAGGCCAAAAACATGCCCGTTTAGGCACCCGAAACACACCTGAGGCCCCCGAGACCTCAACCAAAACTACCAATCAACCCTAGTACTTCATTCAAACTTGGTCGATCCTTAAAAACACGCCTCATAACATCAAAATCATCAAATATGCATAGATTCAAGCCTAAGAACATATGAATTTTCTAGAATTCACATTCGATGCCGAAACACGTCTAAACTCGTCCGAATGACCTCAAATTTTGCACACAGGTCATAAATGACATTACGGACCTGCTGTCGCTTTCGGAATTCCATTCCGAGCCCGATATCAAAATTTCACCTATCGGACGAAATCGCCGAAATTCTAACTTTCGCCAATTCAAGCCTAAATCTACAACCGACCTCGAAAATACATTCCGAACACGCTCCTAACCCCAAAATCACCCAGCGGAGCTAACGGAGTCGACAGAACTCCATTCCGGATCCATCTTCACACAGTTCTAGCTACGGCCTGATTTCAAAAGCAAAAATCCACATTTAAGGACTAAGTGTCCAAAATCACTCCGGATTTCACCACCCAATGCTCCGACAAGTTTCAATAACATAAATAGACATGGGAGAAGCAGTTATCAGGGGATCGGGGCGCTAACTCTCAAAACGACCGACTGGGTCGTTACATGTATTCTTCATAAAAACATAAGCAGTATAATTATTTATACTTATGATATTTCCATATAATATTTAACTTTTGAAATACAGAGCAAGTGTGTATGGGAACACCGCTATAGCGCGGAAGTGGATGCAAATTTTAATCACAAAGCTCGCAAACGGTTGTCGCATAGTTTCTCCATAGCTAGACAGTTGAACTAGAAGCATGATTGGTTGCTTCAAAATTTATGGGAGGATTTGCAAAGGCAATGGCTTACTGCAAAGTTCTTAGAGAAGAGCGAAAAAGGAAAGAAAGCTCGCGCATCTGAGAATGGAGGCTCCTTGCACACTGGAGGTGCGATCAGCCAAGAGACAATAAAAAGAAGATTGGTACATAATTGCTTAATTTATTTTAATTTTCAAAGTATATCTATTCTGTTTATTAACTAAAATTTATGAGTTTTCAGGAAAAGAAGTTGGGGCGTCAAATGAAGCAAGATGAGCTATTCAAGGAGACTCATATTGTAAAGAAGAAGAAAGAGACTAATCCAGAAAGGTGGGTCGAGGGCCGAGCCTTGACTGTACATGTAAGTTTTCACTTTTCATTAAGTATTTTGATTTACTTTTATATAAATTTTGAAACACGAATTCAATGAAATTTTTCTTATAGGGTCGCTTCACAATTGACGTGGAGGAATTCATACGCAGTCAGCCACCTAATGAGTCGGGCGAGCCAATCCAACCTTCGGACGAGGATGCTGAAAGAATATGGATGGAGGCTGTTGGCGGTCCAAAATGGGGGAAGGTATACGGGCTTCCTACTAAGAAATTCCATCGCTATAAGTGTGGAATGCAAGGAATAGGGACTTCCTCGCAAGGCGAGCAACTTGATGGGGAGAGCCTCTCCTCTATGCGGGAGACTATGATAGATCTCACATTCGAGCTAGAAGCGGCCAAGGAAAGAGAAAAGGTTAGAGATGCTCAGTACGTTGGCATGCAAGCTCAGTACCATGGCATACAAGCTCAGCTCAAAGCTCTCCTAACTTCTGGAGCTTTTCCGATTCCCCGGTCTCGCGAGTCATCGCCAGAGGCTCAACTTGAACGTGAGCGTTCCTTCCGTCCTCCCCGTGCTCGTTCCTCCCGTCCTCCCCGTGATCGTTCTTCCCGTCCTCGACAAAATGACCTTCTCTATACCGTCTTGTTAATGAAGATTCATCAGACGGTGATGATAATGATGTTGTACAAAACACTCCTTGAGTACTTTTATATACTTTGAACTAGACAATAGAACCGGTTTTCGAATGGGCTTGTAATAGCATGACATTTTGAGACAGGACAAAGAGAGTTATGTTGATGGCTTGTTGGCTACTAATAATTGCAAGAATTTGGAACACTCTGAAAGGATGGGTTTTCAAGAATCAAAGGTGATGAATAATAAATAGTGTTGATGAGCGGTTACAAGTAGTGGACAAACCAGCTGAAGGGACATGCGCCTGATGACTCGTATGAATGGGATGGAAAGGAATTAGACAAATTAAATCAGATTTTAGGTGTAGCAGCGGATATTGTTGAGCCATTACCAGCAGCAACGGAACCTACAGAGGCTTCTTATACTTGTGGGCAACATTACGTTGAAGCCACAGCCAGATATGATCCTTCAGCGCATATTGAATATTCAAAAGTGGCTAATATGTCTCAAATAAATTCGATTCAGTCAGTGCCCGAAGATGTGCTTGGCTTGGATCCATGGGATATAATGGGCTCGGATGAGTTAAATCGGATATTAGAAGATGTATCTGAGTGTTGTCCAAATGGATGCTGAAGAAGATCAACAACAACATGAACACGACGACAAAGTTGTGCTGCAAGGACCAGCTATTAGTATTTGGAGACATTCTTCAGAAAGCTGTATAAATTTTCTTCAGAAAGTTGTATAAATTGTTTAAGTTAGTTTTTCATCAAATTTCTGTACTTATTAATGCAGAATCATTAGTTTAACTGATTGTGCCTTTAGTCAGAAGTGAATAAACCCAACTACACCAAGGTATGAGGGCTAAGCGTTATAGAGAAAATTGCAATACCAATGAACAGTTCTGAACAATCATTTTTAGTTCAGAATGGAAAATTTTCCTATTATTAATATCTTCATAGAGTTGTTGTTTCTTTTTTGTTTTCCTCTGTACCTTAAATATTTTGCTGCTTCTGTTGTTACTTCCTACAGTGCTGTCTGTGTTAAAGTAGGTGCTTCATTTTCTCTTGATGTTCTGATGTTGTCGTGCAAAGGACCAGCTATTTTTGGCTGTCTACCAGATGTTGGGGCCAAAGACTACTAACACTAATGCTAACCTGTATATGTAGACATTCTTCAACTAACCGTATAAATCTTGCCCGAATTAGCATGGATCAATGGATATGGTGGACTTGGATGACTTAAACAGGATGTTAGAATATGTATCTGAGTGTCGTCCAAATAGATGCTAATTAACGAGGTTCAAGTCAACAACGTCAGATGATTGAGCAAACGAAGGATTTCAGCTTTATTAATGAACAGTTTGCACATTCATATGGATAATTATCTATAGCTTGAAATGGAAAATTTTCCAATTACAAATATCTGCAACACTTCAAAGCTCTAGTTAATCCTTGATGTAAGTTGAGTATCACTATAGGAAGCAAAAACAGAAGCATGCAAAACATCTATGATAGAATTGCTCCAAGGTGTCATCTACTGCAACGAGTTATATTTGCAATTCCACAGAGCTCGATCATGTCCCCTAAACACAAATTGAATGAATGCAATAAACGAAACAAGCAAATGTTTGTCATTTTTTGCAGTTGTCGTGTGATGCAACTGTTTAAGAACCTCCATGGCGAAACAGAAGTACTGATCTATACAGAGCAGCAACATGTAGGAAACAGATGAACATGATAATCAGATCATCTAGTAAACCTATTATACCCAAAACTCCTGCAGAAAGGGAAACAAGAATCGTCATAAACTGAACAACACGGTTACGTTATTGGAGATAAAAAAAAATCAACCTTTACCTTCTGGGATAATGTCCACGGGGCTAAGGACGTATATTCCACTTAAAATTACCTGCAAATTAAAAAAAAAAAATAGACAATCTATGTAAGATATAGAGATGGGAAAATGTTAACGTTAACGACTTCCATCCCTCGGCATAGAATTCAATTCAACTGATGAACACAAACTTAATTTACTGGTTTTAGTTCTCCAAGTTGCTTAGGAGAATTGAATTCAAGCTGACTGCTGTGAAAAGGTCTCCATTCTAGTCTACCGCCCAAGGGAGGATACAGGGAAAGGCACCCTAATTTAGTGACTGCCGGCAAGTGGTCAACATAAACTTCAAAACGTGCTAACTGTTCTTCTAGTATTCAATAAAGTGGCGATTTATGATTTTGTTGTCAAACTAGCATAGGAGAAATACGTAAGTGGTTCTGTCATCCCTCAGAATCTAATATAAACTAGTTTGTCACCTTCAGATTCCTATTGCACATCATCTAGAAAGTTTACACTCGTTAAAAGAGACTATTTGTGATTGACTGCATTAAACATCTAATTCAGCTAATCTAATGTGAACGAGACAACTGAAATCACATATAACTCATGGCTTGCACATCTATTTTTATTACACAACTCCCTCTATGTTGCCTACTAGTATCTAGATCATCATTCTGAAATGATGTGGCATGCAGACAGCAGAGATGGAAAGCAAACAAAATCCCGTCATCTCTCACCCCAGCGTACATCTATTATTCCACTCCAAATGATAATGTACTTTAGTGCCTGTTTTACTTGGACCATGACCAAAATATAGTTATGCAACAGAAGCAGAGATCTTACTGTTAATGGAGAAGATTGAAAAGCTTTGAGTTGAAAGAAAATAAATTGAAGATATGCTGCCTCTCTAAAAAAAAGAAAGGAATCTAAAATATAAAGAAGAATAATAGAGGAGAGAACTGGAATGGCGAAGTGGTAGTTGGTGCAATTGGGAAGAGAACTTACTGCCAAATAGACACGTGCCCTGATGACAAATGGAAGAGATCTTTGAGGATCTGTCATATCTCTCATCAATCTCCTGAGGAGAAAGGGAAGATCTTGCATTCTCTGTCAAAACAAAGACCATATAAATCATCTTTCAACTGAGGATCAACATTTGTGGTCGGTTTACATGTTATAAGATGCACAAGGACTAATAATCAACTTTTTAACAGAAAGGTGAAACTACATTGGCTAAAGATGCAGCAACATATTTCAGGCAAGTTGTACTTGGGGTGAAAAGAAGTACTGGAAAAATCGGAAACCTCTCAATGGAGATTGGAGCATGGTTCTCTTTCTCATTGATACAACATCTTCCAGGAAGGGCGTACAGGGCATAGAGGTTAGAATACTAACAGGCCCTAATCCGTAGCACCCCAACCAAGTCAAAAAGTTAATGCTCGATCGATCTCCTCTGCTGGTTCCCATGAAGATGAGAATGACCAGCGCATTATTCTTCAACGGATACAAAGATGGCTATTCATTCAAGCGATAACATTGCAAATTTGTCAAAATAGACCTCAACAGACACAAATACGAAGCTGGAGCAGAACATAAACAAATCATTAGTCAAGTATTCTAGCAGTCTGGTGCAGAGGCACTTCTATGCCTAGTCTTTACAGGCTTACAGCAGTCACACCTCAACTACTGTTTCCCAAATATAACCATATGAAACAATTTCCAACACCCAAATGGCCAAATGAGTGGTGTCTCAACTTTTCAAGGTGCAAGACAAACTCACCCTTACTGGAAACTAGTTTCCAACTCATACTTCCCCTAACTTTTCAGCCCATGCTTCCTTGAATTGTTCAAGAATGTTAACCCAAGCAACAATTTTAGGTTGAGTGCACGACTTACAATCATTGAAGAAAATAATAAAATCCTCCCCACCGCATCCCCAAATAAAATGAAGGAAAAAAAACAAAGAGAAAAAGGAAAAGTTGTTGCTAAAAGATTAGTTGCTGATAGAAAGTGTAGCAGAAAATTATGTCAAGAAAAGGAAATGCAATGGTGACATGCCAATTACCTGGACAAGGCTGCTGTTATGTTGGCCAAAATGCCGGTTATAGTGTTCAACTCTTCGTAAAACCTCAGGAACTTCAGGATCTCGGTGCAACCTTGATGCAGAATCACTAGGAACCAACAAGGTAATCGGACGGCGACATAATGGACACTTGCATGCTTGAAGGGCAGATCCATGATCCCAAACTTGTAGAATGCAGTTAGCTTGAAAAGAGGAAGCCAAGGTTAGAATTTTAGTACACGTACTCATACTTGTGAAGGAAAGTAGCAAACATTTAGCACATACCCACTGAAAACCTTTATATAACACTAGTGTGTGATGCTTTCAGAGTTTCAGTTGAATCAATTCTATGCATTCTTAATTAAGTTTGTATTTAACATCTCGCTGGCACAGAAGTCCTATAGGTATCACTAATCCAATTACAAAACAAAAGAGAAGAGGGGAACGTCAAACCATTTCAGGTCAACAAGCAAAAACTAGTGATTGGCAACATTTAGAAGCTTGAAAATCATATGTATATTGAAGTCTTTTAAGGAAGCAAAACATGAGATTGGTTCTACTTTGCTCCGAGTCAGATCCTTACCACTCCCATGACGACCCGACACAGATGCGTTTAAGTGTCCAAAATGTATAAACACTAACATTACAAATCAAAAGTACACACACATACAAAAAAAAAAAAAAAAACAATCATGTGTATGTATACGAATATTTAAACTGAAAAAAGGATTTCTCACTCAAAACCAACAACAACAATCTGAGATTTTCCATAACTAAAGAGAAAAACTGCTTATATTCTCAATATAAGCAAGTATATTACTCTCAATTTCTCACATTACCCCATTTACCATTACGACCAAATAAAACCTTTTAACATGGTATATCTCAAATTGAAATTGAGTTTCTCAGCCAAAACCCATTAAAACAATCTGAATTTTTTTCCAAAAACATCAGTTACAAAAATCTGCAATATAAGCAAGTATCACTCTGCAACTTTTTTTCCCCATTTTCCATCAAGAAAATAAAAATCTATGACAACAATATGTAAATTTTTCCAAAAACAGATACAAGAACTGCTTAATTTCCTAATATAAGCAAATGGGGAGCTCCTAAATTCTCACCATTCTCCATTTCTCATCAAGAAAACAAAAAAAAATCTTCAACTCTAATTTCAGCAACATAATAGCAAATTATAACCACTCAATATAAATAAAAGAGATTTAAAGAAAAAAAGAACTCACCACAAAACCAATGGGAACAATTGGATTGACAAGGGGCACGGAAATTGCCATGGCAAATTGAACAAACATCATTCGCTGGTGGTCCATCCATTTTCCTTTTTTATACAATCACTTGCTTTTTTTCTCTTCCTCTTTCTTTATACAAATTATATGTATTTTTGTTGTGGGTTTGATTAAGCATTCAAAAAATTTCAGTGGATCCAGTAGTTTTATTGTGATTGCCCTCAATGGTGTTTCGTCTTGAAACTAGGAATTTTAGCTCTATTTTTCTTAACAAGTAAGAATTGATGAAGAAGGTCTGAAGAGAAACTTTTATTCGAAGTTTACCCCTTATTGTTTTGGAAACTACACTTTGCTCCCTTTGGTTTAGAGACCATTTGGCCAAACTGCCAAAAACTACTTACTTTGAAAAGTGATTTTGAAAAAGTACTTTTGCGAAATAGCAATTTTTGTTTGACAAATTCGTTTGAGTAATGTTTTTTTGCAAGCTCATTGTGCTTGGTCAATCTTTTTAAAAAAAATACTTTTACGAATCAAATTACGAAAAAAGACATAAATGTTCAATTAGGGATTATTATTATTTAAAAATAAAAATAAATTTACATATTTATTATAAAATAATTCAATTGAATATAAAATATAAAGTAAAAATATAAATTAAAAATTCAATCAGCATAAAATATAAGTATTCCAAAGCAATAACATTGAATGTTAGGAATTACTTATTGTTTATATGATAATTTAATAGATCAAAATGCATCATTCCATATAAATTTAAAATCTATTCGTAAGAATAAGAAAAAAAGAATAACAATATGGCTAAAATAAAAAGTGAAGAAACACGCTCTCAAGCTCAAAGGAAATCCTCGCAATGACAAAAATAGTCACTTATGTTTAAGAGTAGGTTCAAAATGGTTCCTTAAGTATATTTTTAATAGTTATGATCCTTTAATTTTGTAAAAACTTAATAGTTTTGGTCTTCGTGAAAAACTTAAGGAACTATGGGTGTATTTGGTATAACGGAAAATATTTTTCTAGAAAATATTTTTTTGGAAAATAAATAGTAATCTTACTTATTTTTCGGTGTTTGGTACGCAAATTAAGGAAAATAACTTCTCAAGAGTATTCTTAAATTATTTAGATACAATAAATATGACGCCATAAACTTTCGAATCAACAACCTTCCGAACCCACAAATTTCATACCTCTGAACCGCTAAACTTTCGAACCCCAAAACTCTATAATTTCTAAATCCGCAAACTTCCAAGTACATAAAACTCCGAACTCATAATTTTGGTTAGGGTGGCTGGGTGGTGCAGAAAAATGAAGAAAAAAAACAGAAATTTAAAAATACAAAACAAATATTTTGCGAGGGACGGGGTGGGTGGTGCAGAAAAACAAAAAAACAGAAAACAAAAAATTGAAAAAAAAAAGTGTAAAAAGATATTTGGGGGGAGTGGTTTGGGCAGAGGCGGATTTTTAGGATTTAAATCTTATGGGTTCAACTTTTAAAACTTTTAGTATTGAACCCATTATAATTTGAAAGTTATGAGTTCATCTCTACTATTTTTGTAATTTTAATAAATTTTTACATATAAAATCTTACTCCGCGTCGAAAGTTATGGGTTCAATTGAACCCGCGGAGTATATACTAGATCTGCCCCTAGGTTTGGGAGGTGGGTGGTGCAGAAAAACGAAAAAATAGAAAATTAAAAATACAAAAAAGAAAAAGGTTAAAGAAATTTGGGGGAAGGGGGGAGGGAGGTGGGGGGACGAAGAGGGACCGGTAGGGATGGATGAGTTGCGCAGAAAAATAAAAAAAATAAAAAATTGAAGTCGAAGGGGGTGGGGTTAGATGTGGGGGTAGGTGAAGTTTTTGAAAAATGTTTTTCCTAACTTTTTATAGGGTAGTTATTTTCCTTCAATCTCAAGAAAATGTGATTTACTAACAACTTGTTTGGATGGTTGTTACCTATCGTTTTATAATGTATTGTATTGTATTGTATTGTATCATTTTATAAATATAATGTTTGGATAGATTGTATTGTTTGTTATTTTAAAATAACATTTTATTGTTTGGTTTGACTGTATCATACGGTACTGTAACTGACAAGTTTACTAAAATACCTTCAATTGTTTAAATATTAAATTTATCAAGAATTACACATAAAAATAATTTAAGAAAACCCCTTTCTACTAATTTATCACCAAATATATCTTATAAATAGATTAAGCAATTAAATTCATGCAAATTCTAACAAAATTAAAAAATTTACGTTAGAGTTGAAAGTAGCAAAAGTTCGGGAAAGGGGGGGGGGAGAGAGAAAGTAGGTTATAGGTGTGGAGTTAAAATAAAAATAAAAAAGATAAGGGTAAAATAGAATTAAGTTAGGCATAATTGGAAAGAAAAATAGGAAACACTCCCACCATATCAAATCGGTTATTTTAAAAAATAGAATTTTTCATTGTTTCGAAACAATTGATTTAACAACCTAATACATCCAATTTTAATGAAACAAACAAAACAAACATTATTTTGGGATAATAATACAATACGATACAATGGTTAACAATCATCCAAACAAACTATAAATAATAGTAGTACATATTTTAAATAAAATTAATAGTATCAGAATAAATGATGTGTTTGCCAGTATTGAAAAAGGTAATAAAAATTAATAATAACGCTTCAATATAAAATAAATTAGAATTGATTACATGAATTCTTACTAACTACTTTTAACTATATAACAACAATTACACTAAAGCAGTTACACTTTTCACACTATCAAAGCTTAACAACAAACAAGAACAGTGTAAGCGACTGGAAATTCTCTCAAGATGAACAACACCACCACTGCTACCTATCCGCCGGAACCGCCAGACATCACCTCCATGCACATTGACCCACCGCCTATCACAGAAACTACATCCCCTTCCCTTCACACTCAGACCTTCATTGTTACACCCCATATTTTTTACATGAAAGTACGTCATAAGTAAATTGATAAAAGCTCAAAAATGAGATGTTACATCCCGTATTTTCGTACGATAATGTTTCGTCGTAAGTTAATCGACGTAAGTTCGGGAATGAGATTATTGTGAGATTATAAGTATCATACTATTTCAAACAAGTGATAAGTAAACTCGTGAAGGTGGGAGGGGGTGCGTATCAAAAAAAATGAATTTCGTCGAAATTTGACATTTTGAGGTAAAATACGGCCCAAGCTATTATATCCCGTATCTATGGACTAGTGTCATACAAGGTTCTACATGACCATAATAATAAGGTGTATGAAATGTGTTAAAAGTGAGTAGTATTTTAAATAATTTAAGATAATTCTTAATTATATAAATAATTAAATAATTATAAATTTTTAGTGTGAGATTAATTAAGTAATTAAGTGATTAAGACATTTTGAATAAGGAGTTAAATCTTCCCAATGTGGCGGCACGTCAAAGCCCATTTGATGACTCTTAAATTTGTGTGAAAGGTGGCATAATTAGAGGATTGGTAGCTTAGTCATCTCCAAGTGGGGCCACGCAATGACATAAAAGGGAGAATGACACAACAAAAACAAAATTATTTACCCTTGTCTATCCATTTATTTTCCTACCCATCAAACTAATTACATTTCCTACCCATAGTAATTTTTGTGGGAAAATTTCTTTTTTTCTCTAATTCTTTTTTTTATTTCTATGTTTCTTTTTCTTTTTCTTTTTCCTTTTTTTTATTTCTTTTCTCCTTTTCTTTTTTCTTGTTTTCTTCTTAATTTTTTCTTTTTTCCTTTTCTAATTTCATTTACTTCTTTGTTATATTCTTTTTCTCTTCATTATCCAATTTCATTTATTGTTTTCATTATTTTTATTATTCTTTTTTATACAATAAGAAGATATAATTGATATAA
>ML274033.1:7723-50185 GCA_005239495.1 Nicotiana undulata | reverse complement strand
TTGTACAGGTTCTGAGGTTGTTGCACCTGGTCGCTATTCCGGTGTCCGTCATTGAGAGTACTAGCTGGAGTCGACTACACGGTGAGATGGTCTTCCCGCGTTCCTTAGCAGCACTGTGGAGTTTCTATTATTTTTGGGATATTTCTGTCTACCCCTTTCAGACAGTTGTACATTCATTTTGTCTATTTGTATATTCCACTAGTCGCCTGTGGACTTGTGGCACTAGGTCTTGGCACACGTAGTTGACTCACTAGTATTTTTCTACTCTGTTTATGCTGGCAAACGATTTTTGAGTTACTTTAAATCAATTTGCCTCACTTCCTCGCTTTCATTAAAGGACTTCTTAAATTAAAACTAGACAAGTATTTGAACATCTCATTAATTTAAGTAATTTCGTTAGCAAACTAGTGTTGGCTTGCCTGACTCCGGTGTTGGGTGCCATCACGACCTGAATTGGAACTTGGGTCATGACATTATTGTTAGTAGCTACGCGGATCATTGACGAGGAGACTCAAGGTAACCTGCTACTGCGTTTGCAGGCTTCGGAGTCACCTTCTTGTATTTATTATCCATACCCTGTTGTATTAATTCAGAACAGTTGTAATTAGAGATTTTAGAGTAAATTTGTAGAGCTTATGCCTTGTATTACTGATTTTTGGAACATTGTAATTCTGTCAAGATTTCCATATCGAGACTTTTAGATTTCTTGTATTATTGTTATTATATCTCTGATGTTAGGCTTACCTAGTCCCTACGACTAGTTGCCATCACGATACCCAATGGAGGAAAATTTGGATCGTGACAAGTTAGTATCAGAGCTCTAGGTTCATAGGTGCTACGGTCATAAGCGAGTTTAGTAGAGTCTTGCGGATCGGTACGGAGACGTCTGTACTTATCTTCGAGAGGCTACGGAACTATTAGGACAATTTCACTTCCTTCATTCCTATCGTGCTAGTTTATTGATCTTGAAGTTTGAAATTATCGTTCCGTTCTCTCACCGATGGTGAGGACACGAGCTGCGGTTCCTGATGATGTTACCCCGAAGCAAATGTCGCAAGGGTCAGAGACAGAGGCCGACGAGGAGCACGTACCGCAGTTAAGATGCCTACCAGTACAGCCGTTGAGGAGCCGCAAGTAGTTCTAGTTGGGGACAGGCACTCGAGGTGCCTGTTGCTACCCCGGACTTCAGGAGACCTGGGCACATTTCTCAAGTACGATTGGTGCTTTGACTCAGGCGGGATTGATTCTAGTGCACTGACTTCTCTACAGATCAGGGGATCAGTTCAGACTCCCACCGTCTACACTCCAGGGCAGCGAGATCATGTTGGTCAGGTTCCAACTGTCATGGAAGAACGACATATGGTTTCAGTTCAGCCCGTGGTTATGGCAGCATCATCGAAGGGAGAATACCTTGGGCTTGAGAGGTATAGGAAGTACCACCCTCATATCTTTCAGTGGATTGGCGACAGATGATGCCCAGAGTTTCCTGGAGGAGTGTCACTACATTTTTCGTACTTCGGGTACTGTGGAGACGAGCGGGGTTATTTCTGTCACGTCTCAGCTTAGAAGAACGGTTTGTTAGTAGTGGTGGGCATATGAGTTGGGGTAGCCTGGTCGAGTCAGCTTCACTTACATGGATTCAGGTTTCAGAGATACCTTTGAGGGATTTTGCACTCCAGTTCCTTCGAAATGCATGGCGCGTGGAGTTTTAGTAGTTTCGTCAAGGCACTATGTCAGTGTTGGAGCACTATGTCGGATTTAGTGAGTTAGCCAGATATGCGCCTCACTTGGTTGCTTCAGATAGGAGGCGAGTCAGTAGATTCATTGAGGGACTCAGGCATGATATACGATTCAGCAGGACTCGCGAGTTAGAGTCGGATTCCTCGTTTCAGCTGGTAGTAGGAATCGCTCACCGGTTTGAGAGCATGTGGAACCGGGAGCGAGAGGAAAGACGAGATTAGGAGAGATATTCTGGGAGGCAAGGAGGCCTTGTAGACCGGAGGAATCTACTGGTCCTTATTATGGAGGCAAGGTACGATATGATAAAGGTTTTGTGGGTCAGCCAATTCAGTTTTCATTACCATCTCCGCATGGGGTTTTCAGGTACCCATGGGTCTCAGAGTACTCGCATTGTTCAGTTTCCACAGCCACGTCGGCAGAGAGGTTGTTTGAGTGTGGAGATGTTAGCCACAGGGTGAGAGATTGTTCCAGGATTCAGGTAGGTGTGTTATAGCAGGGTATTCAGGTGAGTAGAGGGCGCCTAAGAGGGGGAGGCTCGACCCATTGATGTGTTTCATATTGCAAACTAGAGGCCGTTGTTCCAGATATCATCACAAAGGTATTCTTTGATGTGTTACATAGGAGCACCAATTGTATTTCGATATAGTTCTGCTGGTCGGGACGAGTTCCCTTATTTGTTGTTTCATTTATGGGTGAGTTTCATGTTTTGCACTTTATTTTCATGTTTGCTCCTGATGAGAGATTCTATGAGTAGTAACCTGTGTCTATCGTTGTTTTATTCATTCTTGATAGTGGTGAAACTGGAAGCGGGTCCTTGTTGTTCTTCATGGTAAGCTTTGTGTGATTTTCCTAAGTATTTTGTTTACGAGCTGTAATTTGATACTCTATCGAGATGTGAGTTCTGTTAACATTATGATTTATCAGCTGAGATGAATTAGTGGAGGAATTTCAATTGGTATGATATATTTTCGGTATGTGATTTAGAGTTGAGGGCGAGGTCCTCGTGATATTTGTGATTCGACATGTTTGGACCGGGCTGAGTACCGCGGTGGAAATTTTATCAGGATGGAATCCTTGTGATTTGTTCATATGCTTTGCTTCTTCCTTGTTATATTTCTTTTAGTAAGTCAATATTGATAGAGAGTTATGCCTATGAGCTTGTTTGATAGTTCCTATATATGTTTCTATATTTATATTCAGTCATTTTGTTATGTGCTTCTTTAGTTTAACTTGCGGGATGTGTGCCCGGTGGTGTTAGTTGTGGCTCGGTGATTCGGGTGCCTAATAATGAGTTCTTCATTTTTATCGCATCATTATCAGTATTATGGGGTTTGGAACAGAGTCCGTTCAGATGTGGGGCTAATTGCCAATGTTGAGTCGATTTCGGGCAGCTACGGTGATCAAAAGTGTTATTTGAGTCTATGTGAGGTGTGCTACGTTGTGTGGTCGTGCCTTATGGATCTGTTCATGAATTAATGCAGCTGGTTGAGGCTAAGGTCGGGTATGGATTTAGAGTCGGGTCTTTGGAAATGACTAGAAGGTGAGAAATTCAGGTATGAGGCTTATCGGAGGTGATGGGAAGGCTATATTGCAGTTGTGATGGTGTCATCAGGCTTATGTAGGTTGGGGTGACGTGGGATCACTCACGGGTGTGTGTTGGAAGTGTGCAATCAGTGATTGGATGAGTTCAAGGTGAATCTTGGTACGTTCGAGGACGAACGTTTGTTTAAGAGGGGGAGAATGTAACGACCAGACCGGTCGTTTTGAGAATTTAAGCTCCGTTTGGTGGTGTAAGGTCATAAGCAGCTTCACATTTTGTATACTCGAACTGCGTGCATGGTTAGATTCAGTTACTAGATAATCCGGAGTCGAATTGGAAGAAACATTTCAGTTTTGGAAGCTTAAGTGATGGAAGTTGATCGGAGGTTTGACTTTTTTGTAAACGACCTTGGAATGAGTTTTGGTTAATGTCAACAGCTTCGTATGATGATTTTGGATTTGGGCATATGTTTGGATCGGGATTTGCATAATCTGGGAGTGTTTCGCCGTATATTGTGGAAGTTAGCATTTTATAAGGAATTTCATAAGTCTGGGTTGAAGTGCATTTCAGCGATATTGATGTCCGTTTGGGATTTCGGGCTTGAGAATAGCTCCGTATGGTTATTCTGGAGTTGGGAGCGCAATCTGAAGTGAATTCGGATGTCCGTAGGTCACTTTGAAGTCATTTGGCTAAAGATAGAAATTTGAAGGTTTTTGAGAAGTTTGATCGAGAGTTTGACTTTTTGATATTGGGGTCGGATTCCAATTCCAAAAGTTGGAGTAGGTCCGTAATGTCGAATATGACTTGTGTGCAAAATTTAGGTGCCAGGTTCGATCCCATGTGGCTACAGCTGTGGAGGGGTGAAAGCTGGGTCAATGTGGAACAATACCTTAAGTGGTTAGGCCTTGGAGGGGACGTCACAGTAACATAACCTGTAGCAATATATATAAGAAAGAAAAAAAGAAATTCTAAACAAAACAAGAACAATAAACTGTAACAATAAATAAAATAACTCAGTTGTCCTTTACTGGCCTCACCTATAACCAAATTCTCACATAAATTTCCAAAATTCCAAATTTTGACTTTGAAAAAGAAAGTAAGTGTAAAATACGTAAAATAGTAGAGTAAAACAGTAATTTTTAAAGTTTGCTTTTTCTTGGAAAATCAGTAAAACCTAGGTGTCCTCCCTTATTTCTCCTTGTTGCGGCGTGCAACCCGCTCCCACCTGTCCACCCTTATCGCTCTTTGTTGCGGCGTGCAACCCGCTACCAGCACACATATCAAATTAATTTATTTATTTATGAAAACTTTCACAATTCAGGCCAAGCCTTTCACAATATTTCTTTTTCTCAACAATTGTAAACAAAAAATGGTATAACTCATAAACTTCATTAAATATCATTTCGTAATGAAACCAACCAGAACATATGTCAATATCGTAACAGTGTCATCCAACCACTCATCAAACCACAAATTCCACTCGTAGGGACACTTTTGGGCATAGAAGTCCAAAAGCAAATGCTCACAAAACTGAAACTACCGAGCCTAAGCTGCAACCCACACCAAGCCTCAAGTCCTTTAGACTGGCTCCTCACCAAAACAAAGAAAACACATCTCACACCTCATCCATGGAATTCCACAAGCCATCGATGTACATCTGATACCGAGATCTCGCAAGCACATATGAGTGAGTGGAAGGAATTCAAAGAGATATGTTTCAATTAGAATCAATGTCGCGCGATAAGGAAAGAAATATGGGAAGTTAATCCAAAAATTCCCTGTAGCCTCTCAAAGATAGGTATGGACGTCATCATACCGATCCGCAAGACTCTACAAGACACTTGCTCATGACTCGTAGAAACTATGAACCTAGAGCTCTTATATAAACTTGTCACCACCCAAAATCTAACTAGTCGTGATGGCACCCAACTCAAACCGCTAGGTAAGCCAAAGAGCAACAATTCGATTCAAAGAGATTTAACTGAGAAAGTACATGATGAAAATAACTGATCTTTTATACCAAAAATCCCAAGGACTGGTAGTACAAACCATGAACTTCTAAGATTATGAATTTACAAAGCTGGTATGAAATAAATACATCATCTATTTGAAATATACATGAACAAATTAAAAATTCTAAAGCTACCAAGAACAAGAGGCAACTATGATCGGAATGCAGGTACATCTTCAAATCAATCTCCCTCCATACATAGCAACATCAACATCCAACTTCTGCACGCAAGGTGCAGAAGTGTAGTATGAGACAATTGTCTCCATGTACTCAATAAATAACAAACCTAACATTGGGTTGAAAGCAGTGCCGAGCTTTGACAAAGGTCATAGTCCAACACCAATAGGCAAGAACAATTCATAACAATATAAGAAAAACAATACAAGCAATGACTCAAAACTATGTTGCTCAGCTCGTTCACAGTTACAGAAAAATAGTCATGCTTCTCAAGTATAACAGTAAAGCCCAATTTTTTCACCGAAAACCAAAATATGAGTAAGTCAGAAAAACTATGATTTTTCCCATAATCTTTTAACAATAAATAAGATGTTTCATTATCAAATAGCATGAGGAAAGTACTTCTCTAGCCTACATGTCAATGTGCACGTGAAATCATGAGTGTCACCAAAATCGGGTAGCATGAGGAAATGCATCTCTATGCTTGTATGTCAAGTATGCATGTCAAATGCAATGCATCACAGTTATGCACTCATGTACTCACACTCTCGGAGTACTCAATCTCACAGTCTCCCACTCCCACCATCATGCTAAATCAGTCAACACACTCAGTCACTCAGCACTGCACAGAGCAGATCAAGCTCAGGACAGATCCATCCCAAATGCTAATAAAGCTTGTTGCAGCGCACAACACCATCCCATCGCGAATCAATAACAACCGCGCTTAGTGAAGGTATGCAGACTACAGAGGGGTAGATCTAGCCCAAGCGCTATAATAATCCAATCGTGACATGAATCAAGAAATCATGCTATGACGTGTAGCCCGATCTCTTAAATACCACTAAGAAACAGGACCTTGACCCTCACTCAGTCATCAATCTCTCCAGTCTCTCGGGCTCACAATGTCATGAAAATCATCCCCAAAATGATGATATGATGTATCAATGAATATCAACAGAGATTGAGATATGATATGCAAATGAATGAGTATGACTGAATATGTAACTATTATTTAAGCAAATAACTCCATAACAGATATGACCTCATTGGGTCCCAACAGAATAGGCATATAGCCAAACATGATTCCTAACATGGATCACATCTCACTTACTCTTAAAACATAGAAATCTCATGGATAAAAATAAGATTAGGTAACTACACAGTACCACTGAAACGACCGAGTCATAATTCACACGGTGCACGCCCACACGCCCTTCACCTAGCATGTGTTTCACCTCAACACCAAATACATATCACGTATATTCAGGGAATCATACCCTCGGGCACCAAGTTTAGAAGTGTTACTTACCTTGAACAAGCCAAATTCAATATCGAGTAAGCCAAACGATGCTCCAAAAATGCCATCATGCGCGTACCGACCTCTGAACAACTCAAAACTAGCCAAAAGCAACTCAAGAACATCAAATAATTCCAATGGAAACAAAAGGCAAAAACGTGGATAGATTCATGAAATATATTCAAAACCGGGTATAAAACACTTACCCCAATTCATATGGTGGAAATCCTCTCAAAAATCACCCAAATCCGGGTTCCCTAGCTCCAAAATTGTTGAAATGGGCTTATAAAAAAACTTCCCAATAAAAACACTAATGTGGTCGCTAAGAGTCCAATACTCGTTGCAAAAAGTACCAAACCTTGTCTAAAGGTGCGCACTAGAACTTGCTTGCATCAGCAATTTGTTTTTCACTAAAAAGACTCTTACTTCTTCATACAAACTCGAAATTCGACAAATCTTACTCCTCTGAGTCAAAAATAATAACGCAGACCTAATCGTTCAGTCAAAAATCAATTCGGAGCTCATTTGCTCAATGCGATACCAACTTCACTCGTTAAATAATTAACTCATGCTTCACAATAAAAACCCTATCGGGACTTAATAAAATTAGACCAATCATTCCAGATCATTCCTATAAATTGGTTAGAGTCTTGTGCTGATAATGTGTTATAATACAATAAAAGAAGAAGAGGAGTATTGTAGAGAAAAGTAAAGAGATAATTCTTATTAATTAAGGATGAATTACAATGGAATAGAACCTTTTATTTATAAAAAAATGTGACTTAGCCACCAAGTATCAAACTGTAAAATCTCTCTAAAATATAGATATTCGCCTTAAATAAAATTTTAATTTTAACACATTATTTTTATTTATTTTCAAAATTGTAATTGTCCTTCTATTGTCCTTTAGTTTAAAAAATTTCAAAAATATTAAACAAATAAAAAATGGGAACACTTATCAAAAACAAAAGTTATCAAGGTCTTTCTTCCCTTTTTGACTGAACTCTCAGATCATGATCGATATAGTCGACCGGGAGGAGAAGGCTTTTCTGTATTTTTTTCGGACTTGCATTGTAATGCCTGAAATCATCAAGGTGAGACCCAAATTGAATAAGGATAGTCTTTAATCACACAAATTTTTTTACATCATTATCAAAACGTGTGATCTTTTTATCAAAAGACACTCCTTAAAAAGTATCCGCACAAATACTTCAGCTAACACTTATTAAGCTCAGTTATCTTTGACCAAATTTGGTAAATTTAGATAAATATTAAGTGAGCATCCAAAAATAAACTCTATTTTCCTCTTATTTTAAAACATTTATCGGCGAGCACCCACGACTTTAAAATCTTGTATTCACTACTTATTCACTACACCCAAATTTGTTGTGGGATTCATAGCCTAAGCAACAGACTCAACGTGTCTGATAGATATGTCAAGGTAAATAAAAAAAACTGAATAAACTTTGTTGAATCCTGATTCTCTTATTATGACGTATATTTTTTGAGAAATGTGATGCATGCTCGTTCTTAACATTTCAAGTTGTAACGACCCGATCGGTCGTTTTGCGCATTTGCATTCCGTTTAGTTGTTTGAGGTCTTGAGTAGTTTCATATGATGTATTATGACTTGTTTGAATCGTTGGTTTTAGTTTTCAGATGATTCGAGATCGATTTGGAAGAGGGATTCTCACGTTAGAAGCTTTGAGTTAGAAGAGTTGACCGAGTTTGAGTTTTTTCGTATTTGAACCCGGATCCGAGTTATGGTTCCGCTAGGTCAGGGTGGTGATTTTAGACTTGGGCGTGTGCCCAAATTTGAATTTGGATAATTCTAGAAGGTTTCGGCACGAATTGGCGAAAGTTAAAAATATCAAGGTTTGGAATGTTCATAAGTTTGATCGAGACTTGGTTTTGATGATATCGGTGTTTAACCAAAGAATTAGATCCCTTGACTAAAGCTATTTTTAGGATGAACACGGGTTTTTGATAATCATGAAATAATAATAATTACGAATGAGTAAGTAAATAAGTAATAAGATGCATAGAAAAGTAAAATGTATTCTGTTCGTAGTTCGGATGGATCCCTTACAAGTTAACTTTTATTCCCTTATATAGGTAATTCTTCAGTATAACGTCTACCTCTTGCAATGATAACACATTAATGACTAATTATTACATTAATGTAACATTACAAAGAATAACGGTAACTGTCGCGTGAAGGTTGTGTAACGTGCGGATCATTAATTGAAGATCTTTGCTTCTGCCTGTAGCTCTGTCCGGATTCATTCTAACTGTGTCTCTTCCTTTCCTCAATCAAGTTGAGTTTCCCGTAGCTGATTACCTCGTGGGTATATAGTGTCGTGCCCTTTTGCCTCGCACCTCCTTTTAGAGTCATGCCCAGTCGTCATGTTTTCCTTGGTCCACGTAACTGGCTGAATCATCAAGAATTATCATACGTGTGAAGCTCTTTTTTACCAATACAGATAGTCCCCCCACTTACCATTTATTTATCGATTAATATTTGGTAAGTGGATACGCATTTATGGGGGGAATATTTTGCCGCCGCTTTACTTTGAAACATTGTATTCTTCTCTGAACATAGGCGTAGCTTGTCACTTCCATTTAAATCTTAATCCACGTGTTACCTCTGGGTTGGTTCTGCAATTACTCGGTTCCTTTTAGGTATTTTTGCGGTTGCATTAGTCACGATGTGACACCTTCAATTATGACTTTCACATCATTGTTTTTTCCTATTTTTGACGGTTGTCTTCGAGTATAAATACCCTTTCTCCTTTCTTTACTTTCACGAAAAACTTTCATTCTTTTTTTGTAAAGAACGTTTTCCTCGTCTTTGTAAATATGTCTTCTTCGAACAAACCTAAAGGAGTGATAAACATTGATGATTTGGCCCCTTCTTCTGCTCCGACGCGGAGCCGGAGAGGTGGTAGATTGAAGAGTTTAGGTTCTACTCCTTCAAGAGGTTCTTCCTCTTCCCAAATTATTTCCCCTCCTTCTGCTAGGTCTCTTACTTCTCCGAGAGCTAGGGCTTCCAGATCTTCGTCTAGTGGTAGAGAACATCACGAACCTTTGCGTGAACCTTGAGTGGATGAAATCATTCCTGCTGAGTTTAACTTTGCTAGGGATAATCAGGTCCTTACAGATCAGTCTTCATCCCTTGATAGTGCTGATAGGTACCCTACCTTGCTCACCGAAGGTTTAATTCCTCTTGTTCGCAGGGACTGTTTTTGGGAGTCCGATTTTTCTGTCATCGTTCCAAATGGCAACCAAAGAATAATGTCTTACAAGACGAGATATTCTTTGTTTATACCTACCCTTTTACCTTAGGGTTTAGACCTCCCATTGATCCAGTTATCATTGAGTTCTGTCATTTTTTCGATATTTGCTTGGGACAAGTCGGTCTTATTGTATGGCGAGGTGTTGCATGTCTCAGATGTTTAGCTACTTTAACCTCGGTTCCTTTCACCTTCAATCATCTTATTCATCTTTATTCCCCGACCTTATTTTGTCAAGGGATTTTTACTCTGGCTGCTAGGAGTAAAAGAGTGCTGGTGACCCCTGATGACGATAAGGATAGAGGTTGGTACCTTCGGTACGTTGCTGTGCCTACTGCCGGTTTAGTAGGTGAATAAAATCTTCCCTTCCCCGAGAAGTGGAATCGTGCACGTGAGTACATTTTAGCTCACGTTCCTTATTTCTTACTTTAAGTGTTTTATTAACACCGTAGCTGTTTTCTTATTATTTTTTTTAGCAATCATGGATACTGTCGAGAATGTCTCTGGTATCCGTGGTTGGGTAGAAAAGTTGTTGTCGATTGCTCCGTTAGAGGAAAGGTCTTGGACGTACTTCTCTGGGAAGTACGGTTGGAAAGTGAAAACTCACGGTAAGTGATGCTTTTGTTCCCGCTTCTTTCCTTGCTCGGGTCTCTTTGTTGTTTTACCCTTTTTCTTTTGACAGGGTTTCCCGCTCGTAGGGCGTCTGCTGCATCCATTTCCAAATTGTCCCTGGCTCAAGCCCAGGAAATTATTTCAGGTTATTCTTCTTCGAAGAAAAAGGTTGGTGGGTCTAGGACCTCGAAAGAAGAGGAGGAAGAGGAAGGCACTTTGGTGCATAGGTCCCGTAGAAGGAGGGTGATCTCAAACGATGAGTCTATACCCGTGTCTATGCTTTTCGTGCCTGTAGTCGGACCTTCTACCTCTGAAGATGCTCCTCCCTCTCTGGTGCATGATTCTATGGATCATTTGTTCCGTGAAGGCTTTGGCCCTGCTATTAATGAAGTTCCCTTGGCTGTTTTTCCTCCTTCTTTTAGAGAAATCTCTTCATCTGTTCCTGTTATTTCCTCTGCTCCCTTGGCTATTACTGCTACTGTTGCTGCTTTGCCCATGGCTTTTTCGGCTCCTCAGACTTCCATGCCTGTGGCTTCTACAACTCTGCCTGCTTCCGTGCCTTCTGTTAGAGAAGTAGGGTCTTCCAGTAGGGAGATGCGGTAGGTACTAATAGAAGTTCCGGCTGATGGGAGTCTTTTTAAGAAATCTGCCCAGCCTGACGTGTGGCTCAAACCGCTGATAGGCCCGACAGAGAGAGCCAAATTGGATAGCCACAGTTCTCTCACATGGGCTAATGAGATCGTGCATACTTCCTTGAAGGTATAATGCATTTTCTTGGACTTCATGTTGGTATATACGTTTATTGTATCTAATTGTCTTTCTTTTGTAGATCAATATTATAGGCACAGAGCTTATGAAGAGGATTTCTAACACGGAGCAAGAAGCAAAAGAGTAGCATGCTAAAGCAGATAACTGGAAGGAGCAGTACGAAAGTTTAAGGCTCGACATGGAGGCCTTAGAAGAAGAAAAATGTACCTTGGAGCAGCAGGTTAGAGTCGTGACGGCACAGCTGGCAGTGGAGAAGGTTTCTTCTGATCAAGCGGGCAAAGACAAGAACATCCTTGAGGCTTCATTCGCTGAGTAATTGTCTCATACCTCAGAAGAAGTCAGGAGCTTGAAGTCCTTACTGGACAAAAAGGAAGAGTACTCGGGAGAGCTTGTGCAGTTGCTTACCCAGAACCAGGAGGATCTCCGTATTGCCTTAGATAAAATTCAATTCTTGGAAAGGTTTGTCGAACCTTTAAGGGCTGCTAAAGATGCTGTTGAGGCTGAGAGGGACGGGCTTAGAGCTGAAGTTATGATATGGGAAAAGGATTACGAAGCTCTTGAAGACGCGGCAACTGTCGATGTTAGTTGGGCGTACATGAATTCACGCCTCGACACATTGACTGTAATGAGTCGAGAGGATTTCGACCTTAATGCTGAAATAGCTAAAATCAAGGAAGCCATGGAGAAGGCTCAACAAGGTCAAAATCTCTCTTCACCTGAAGGTGAGGCTGCTGTTGTTCAAGTCTCCCCGTCCCAAGCTGCTCCTGCCCCCTCTGCCAGTGAAGAAATCAACCCCCCTCCTCATGTAGTTTGAGAAGTTGGTTCCTCCTTTTTTTTATCTTTATCCCAATTGGTGGTTACCCCCAGTCCCATCGGGGGTAAATTTGGAACTCTTAAAGTCCTCAACTGACAACTTAGGGGCACCATAATGAATAAACACTATATACGGCTAAGTATAAGTTAATACTTAGTTTTTACTTATATATATATATGCAAGTATGACTTTTGTCTTCTCTTGAGTTTCTGTTTCACTCTTTTATGTCTTTTGCATGCTTTATTTTCGAGGTTTTAGTTTTACCTCTGAGTTTTGCATTAAAATGCTTTAGATTATTCGCACATTTTCGTAATAGGTACGATTTTGAATGAGGGCCCTTCTCTTTTTGATCGACACTTAATGAAGAAGACGTCTCAACTTCATAATGGTGTAATAATGCAATAGAGAGATAGGAATTTTTCACATGTTTAAGAATGTTTTCGAAGAAAGTTTTCTGTTTGAATTATCACAACATTTTACATGTGTTTGATTATCGCAACTGGGTTTTTTAAGAGGTGTGATATGCACTTGTATTTCGTAACTCTTTTTCTTATGTAACAGTTTTTTCGAGTTAATATTGTCACGACCCAAAATCCTAACTCAGGTCGTGATGGCGCCCAACAGCGGGGTCAGGCAAGCCAACACTTATCTAACCAAGGTTTCTTTCTTATTGATTAAATATTTCATCACATACCAAATTATGAGGTTTGAAACACAATATTGAGCAGATAATTAACCAATTTTAATCCGAAAGTAGTCGTAAAGAGGCGTGAGTCAAAAGTATATACAGTCTATAATCCATGGTAACTACTACGTGTGTGCCAGGAACTAGTGTCACGAGTACCACAGGCATACTAACTGGATATACCAAAGATAAAAATATACAATTCCCACTGTCTGAAAATAAGCAGACGGGAAAATAAGCAAAAGAAACTCCATGATGTTGCTGAGGATCGTCAGGAGAAGCAGCTCACTGTGAAGTCAAGTCAACTATATCAGAATCTATCTCCAGTATGGTAACCAGATGCACCAGCCTCAGGGCCTGTACAATTAAGTACAGAAGCGTAGAATGAGTACATAAATAAATATGTACCTAGTGAGTATCTCGTCTAATCTAGAAGAAGTAGTGACGAGAGGTCGACTTGACACTCACTAAGGTCCAACAGTATAATATAACAGGGTATAATGAAAAACGGTAGGCATGTAAGACAGTGAATAGCAAGTACGTATAAAGAACAGGAATCCAAGTAAATACTGAAAGTAAATAACAATTTCCGCTTTCTTTTCCCCCAAATATCTGTCAAGTCAATATCCACGAAACAATACCTGTGAACACCCAATTTTTGCCCCACATGGAAATTACTCCTAAAAATAATCAAAAAAATAACTTTTAATGAATTTTAGGAACTTTTCTTTATTTTAGTTGCATTTCATGCATGTTTAATATTTTAAAATCATAGAAAAATATTAAAAATTGTCAAATTTTTTCATTTCATATAATCTTAGGTTTAATTCGCATTTTAAGAAATTAATTACCCTTTAATTGATAGATTAATATATAAAAGTCACAAAAAATATACATTAGCTTAATCAATTAATTTATTTAATTAGTTGAAATGTTAATTAGGTCGTTTTGATAAATGCAATTTAATTAGTAGTAAGATAACCATTTGTGAAAGATAAAATTTGCCCTTGTTTCAAATTGGCCTAATTTCAAGGCCAGAATCTCACGCCCAACCAAATTCCCCACATTCCAACCCTAATCTTATCAATTTCTCCTACTGCTCACAAAAACAAATAGACCAAAAAAAAAAAAAACATGAGAATCCCCTAATCCTCTAACCCAACGTCGTTCCTTCCCCGATGCTCCTCCCTCAATCTCTCTTATCTTCAACACACGCACATGGACGAAAATCTGATCCCCCACCCCAAAAAACCAGTCAGCAGCCGCTCATTCTTCTTATTCGACACTCAAAAAAGAGAAAAGAACAGCCGCAGCAGAAGCTCTCAGATTTGAGAGGAGATAACTCCAAAAAAATCCAGCCTTCAGACCCCATTAATCGAGAACTCCCTCCTCTCAATACCTTCTATGGCCTCAACAACCATCTCTCTCGTTTTCTACCTCACTTCCATCGCCGGCGAACTCGCCGGAAACGAGATAGCAGCAGCCGCTGAAACAGTAGCAAAAATCAGTTGCGAAACAAAAAAAAATGTTGCTGAAAACATACCCAAAGCAGTTCCAAAAACACCCCAAGATGATCGATGTTAGGTGAGGTCCCCGTTCAAACCTCGGCAAGGTTTTCCCGGCCTCGAAGTTGATCTCGTTGTGCTTTCATTGTCGACATACTGTTTCTGTTGTGCAAGCTCCATCATTTAGCTTCTTCAGATCTTGGCTCAGTTCTTTCTTGTTGTGTTGTTGCAGTGAGGTACGTAAATCTCACATGTATTTTACCTCTTAAGATGAATAAATATCCGAATTGATGTCCCTATAGATGTGTTGGATTTCATGAAATATAGCATTGTGACTATCAAATCTGATTGTTGCGGTATAGATGTTCATATTTGGTCGTGGCAAATGACTCGGAATGAATGCTTCAATCAAATGACTCATTAGCCAATATACTGTCATTGAAATGTTCTGCTATGGTAGTCATGTTAGGAGTTAATATATTGTCGTGAAACTAGTAAATTCCTAAGGACCCTACCGGAATCTGTTTTGTTACTGATGCACTAAATATGAAGGATTAGAGACTTAATGACGAATTCAAGTTTGATGTCCAAGCGTGAGGGTTGCAGGTTATTGTTCTAATTTCATATGCTGTAATCCAGTTTAAATTGTGAAGCTTGGTACAAGAGAACCAATTATTAATATAACTAATTTTGATCTATGATTGTGATATTGGGATGTAAATTAGAATGACTGTGTTAGTAATTCAATTGGTGTTTAGTTTGTTGTATAATCCCTGTGGTATAAGGATCAAATATAAAGATAGGTCATAGGTTGCATTTTCCTGTTTCAATCGTAAGACTATTTTACTCTCTGTCATATGCTTGCTATACTTAGTTTGGCTAAAAGCTCATAGTTTCTCTTTCTTTATATTCTTCAAATTGTTATAGATATCTATCATGCATTAACAATATTTTCTACAGTACTACATAGCAACAGTCTGCTATTTTGTCTTTTCCATGTTTCTTGGTTAATCCAAGTTTGAGAAATTCAAGTACAATCTGCTGGTATTAGAATTCTGCAATGATTTAAGTGATCCGCTCAAGACTTTGGTTAAAAGTTGAGAATACCAGTTGATGAACTTTCATCCTCTCAATTTGCTAGTTTTTTTTTGAGATCTGGTGTGGCAGTGAAGTCATTCCACCATGCTATAGATGTCTTTATGTTAGTTATGAGAATCACTGTTCCAATGGGAAAAATGATAGGGTGTCAAATACTTTCCTTTGTAAATTAGTGACAATATGGTACTGTAATTGTACTGTTTTCTTCTTTCACACACTTCCAATTTGTGTGAGATGCATTAATGCAATTGTTTGGCATGAGTTTGGGGATTCCTTTAGGGGCAAATCACAATCAGGCCGGTAGAGCGTGAGTATGAAATCATTCTTTAGTAAGTATTCCATAATTATGGGCCTTGCGCGCACAATCTCCAACTTAGGAAAAAACAAAGAACTTATGAAAAATAATAGGCTTGCTTCAAATAAACAATTAAACCATCGTGATCATAGTCATGATTACATAATCTACACTCGGGTGTGACAACTCATGCCCCCGATTCTAACTCAAAATAATAATAAAAATCATATGTTGTAATTGCGGGTGCATATCATGTGGCGCAATTACAATGTGTCCAAAAACAAACAAGTGCACGCCATCGTGACTTGTTTCAAGATAAATCTATAAACACTAAAAGCGGTTAAAAGTTAAAAGGCTAAGCGCGCAATAGTTTAAAACACGTAAACAATTAGATAATATAGGCCAAATAATAATAGTTAATAGACCGTGCTAGAACCACGAAACTCGGGAATGCCTAACACCTTCTCCCGGGTTAACAGAATTCCTTACTCGGATTTCTGGTCGCAGACAAATCAAAACAAAGTCAAATTTTCCTCGGTTTAGAATTTTTCATAATAAAACGGTGTCCCGGAGCATCGTCAAAAATCCGGGTGGCGACTCTAAAATAATAATAAATCCCAAAATCGAATAATGTTACTTTAATTTGAATAACTCCCTTAGTACCCCTACCGGGGTGAAAAGGGAGGAGTGACAGTACCACGTAGTCATGCGCACACAGGATTAAGACAACTGGCCGGAGTCATAAGAATAATATCTATGCACTGCCGAGAATCGAACGGCCCGTCCCATAAGTGCATTCTTACCATAGTATAATTTCATATGTGCACTGCCGAGGGTCGATCGGCCCGAACCATAACTACACCTTTCAATCCGTCGTGGCATACGGCCCGCTCCCATGAGAGTGGGGGAAATCACACTCCGCTCGCGGAATGTAAATTGCGAAGCGGTCACATGCACACACAATAACACTAACATTTCCTTTCCATATTAATTTTTCTTCCAATTTATCAAATTTCATAAACCTCAAGCAATCGTACTATATACATCAGGAATTCATAACATATAATTCATTACAAGGAAGGATATAAAGCATGATGTGGGCCTAACTATTCGGACGTAAGAATAATAGCCGCTACGTACTGAGTCTCATCACTTTGTACGTACGTAGCCCCCCAAAAAGTTATACGTAACATACAAATCACCTATGGGGACAATTCCCTCTTACGAGGTTAGAAAGGAGACTCACCTCGTGTCGAGTCTATCTCTCGGACAAAAAATGTGGCCAAAACTCTGAACTCTACACCCGAGGACTCGTAACTAGCCAAATGTTATAGAATTATATCAATTCATGCTCAAAGTAGGGAAATTATCCTATTCATTTAATAATTTCAACATTTTTGAAGGATTCCAAAAATTCAACCACGGACCCGCACGCTTGAATTTCGAAAATTCTTGAAGGGATCACTCACCTATAGCCTAAGGATCGTTAATATATGATTTCTACTTGAATTCATAGCAATTAATGGGAAAATTAATTAAATTCCTCAAGAACCCTAAGTTACTACCCAAATCTTGATTTTTTAACCAATTTAGTAGTTGACTTAACTAGTAATTCATGCATTAAACTAGTATTAGAGTGGAATTAACTTACCTTATCAGCAGCTAGGTCGTGGAACCTCTTTCCCCAAGCTCCCAAGTCTTTAATGGAGGTGAAGAATAAAAGAAATGGGTAAAATCCCGAGTTTTAAATGAAAACACACTGCCTGGCCTACAGTGATTCCGCACCTGAGGCTCGAGGACCGCACCTGCGGTCTCGCGTCTGCGAGCTAAAGCTCGCACCTACGGAGCTGGACGAGTGGGGATGGGATCGCACCCGCAGAGGGATGACCGCACCTGCGGACCTTTGTCCGCACTTGCGAGAAAGGAGGGCCTCATCTGGGGCCGCACCTGCGGCTGGGCACCCGCACCTGCGGTCACACTAGATCAGGTGCACCTGCAGTTGCATCAACTGGTTTTTAGCCCCGATTGGTGCCCGAGAGGCACCTGGGCCCACCCGATCCCCCGTCCAAATATACCAATAAGTCCCAAATCATAATACAGACTCGCTCGAACCTTCGGAACACTCAAAACAACGCTAAAACTCAAAATCACACCCCAAAACCCTAAGAACTTCAAGTTCTTGATTTCCATAACCATGCGCCAGACCGACCTATACTACTCGGAATGACACCAAATTTTGCAGGCAAGTCATAAATGAAATAATGAAACTATTACCAGTCTCAGAATTCTGTTCGGACCTCGATAACATAAATCGCATTCCAAACCAAATTTCAAACTTAAGGAAATTCTTATTTCTATATTGGGCGCTGAAATGCTCCCGGGTCGTCGAGAACCCGTTCCGAACATACGCCCAAGTCCGAGGTCGTTTGCTCAAAATGTTCACCGAAGTCAAACTTGACCAAAAAGGCCACCCTTAAGGAACCAAGTGTTCCTATAGCACTCTAAACACTTCCAAATCTCGAACCACCCGTCCCCGCAAGTCATAAATCACAAGAAGCCACTATGGAAAGTTTCATTCAGGGGAACGGGGTCCTAATACGCAAAACGACCGGTCGGGCCGTTACACTCTCCCCCTCTTAAACAAATGTTCGTCCTCGAACGTGATAACGCTGGGCCAAGTAGCGACACTTCACCCAGATTCGATCATCACGTCAACTGTCTAGAATCGTACCTAAAGTCCTGAAAAGATGTGGATATCTGCTCCGCATGTCCTCCTCGGACTCCCAAGTCGCCTCCTCAATTGGTTGGCCCCTCCACTGGACCTTCACGGCAGAAACTCTCTTGGATCTCAACTGGCGGTCCTGCCTATCAATAATAGCAACTGGCTACTCCTCGTACCCCAGCTTCCCATCCAACTGAATAGTGCTGAAATCAACCACGTGAGAGAAGTCGGCGCGATACCTTCGGAGCATGGATACGTGAAAGGCCGGATGAACTCCTGATAAACTGGGAGGTAACGCAAGCTCATAAGCAACCTCTCTGACTTGCCTCAACACCTCAAAAGGACCTATAAATCTTGGACTCAGCTTGCCCTTCCCGAATCTCATATTGCCATTCATCGGTGAAACCTTCAGCAGAACCTTATCTCCCTCCATAAATGCTACATCACGCGCCCTCTGATCCGCTTAACTCTTCTGTCTGGACTGAGCTGTGCGGAGCCTCTCTTGAATCAACTTCACCTTCTCCAAGGCATCTCTCACCAGGTCCGTGCCATATAACTTAGCCTCGCTAGGCTCAAACCACCAGATAGGAGAACGATATCGACGACCATATAAAGCCTCAAATGGAGCCATCTCAATGCTGTACTGATAACTATTATTGTAAGCAAACTCGGCCAAAGGCAAGAACCCACTGACCTCCAAAGTCAATCACACATGCCCTGAGCATGTCCTCCAATATCTGAACTGTACGCTCTGACTGAGCATCAGTCTGTGGATGAAATGTTGTGCTGAGATCTATCTGAGTGACCATCTCACCATGCAATGCTCTCCAGAAGTGCGAGGTGAACTTAGGACCTTGATCTGATATAATGGACACCGGCACACCGTGCAACCGGACTATCTCCCGAATGTAGATCTGGGCTAGCCTCTCAGAAGTATATGTAGTAGCCACTGGAATGAAATGCGCCGATTTGGTCAATCTGTTCACAATGACCCAAACCGCGTCAACCTTCCGCAAAGTCCGAGGCAACCCAACCACGAAGTCCATAGTGATGCACTCCCACTTCCACTTAGGAATGGGCATCTGCTGAAGTAGGCCTCCTGGCCTCTGGTGCACATACTTCACCTGCTGGCAATTAAGACACTTAGCCACATACTCCATTATATCATTCTTCATCCGCCTCCACCAGAAATGCTGCTTCAAATCGAGATACATCTTCGTAGCCCCAGGATGAACAGAATACCGAGAACTGTGTGCTTCCTCTAGAATCCTCTCCCTCAAGCCGTCAACATTAGGAACACATAAGCGTCCCGGAAGTCTCAGAACACCATCCTTGCCAATGGTAACCTCCTTGGCCCTGCCCTGGATCACTGTCTCCCGTAGCTTTGCCAAACACAGATCATCATACTGCCGAGCCTTAATCTTCCCCAATAACGAAGACTGAGCAACCACATGTGCTAAAACTCGACGAGGCTCTGAAAGGTCTAATCTCACCAGGTGATTAGCCAAGGACTGAATGTATAAGGCTAGAGGTCTCTCCTCGGCTACAATATGAGCCAAACTACCCATACTCTCCGCCTTCCTGCTCAAAGCATTTGCTACTACATTCGCCTTGCCCAGGTGGTAAAGAATGGTGATGTCATAATCCTTCAACAACTCAAGCCATCTGCGCTGCCTCAAATTCAGATCCCTCTGCTTGAATAAGTGTTGCAAACTGCGGTGGTCTGTATAAACCTCACAAGACACCCCATACAAGTAGTGCCTTCAAATCTTCAGAGCATGAACAATCGCCGCCAACTCTAAGTCGTGCACAAGGTAAATCTTCTCATGAACCTTCAGTTGGCGCGAAGCATAAGCAATAACTCTCCCTTTCTGCATCAACACACATCCCAAACCAACGCGTGAAGCATCGCAATACACAGTGTACATCCCAGAACCAGAAGGCAATGTCAAAACTGGTGCTGAGGTCAATGCTGTCTTGAGCTTCTGAAAGCTTGCCTCACACTCGTCGGACCATCGAAATGGGGCATTCTTCTAAGTCAATCTAGTCAATGGAGATGCAATAGAAGAGAACGCCTCCACAAATTGGCGATAATAGCCTGCTAGGCCCAAAAAGCTCCTGATCTCTGCAACTGAAGTAGGACGCTGCCAACTCTGAACTGCCTCAATCTTCTGAGGATCAACTTTGATACCCTCTCCGGATACCACATGCCCCAAGAATGCCATAGAATCTAACCAGAACTCACACTTGGAGAACTTAGCATATAACGTCTGCTCCCGCAAGGTCTGGAGCACAACTCTCAAATGCTGTTCATGCTCACCCAGGCTCCGCGAGTAAATCAAGATGTCATCAATGAAGACAATGACAAAGGAATCAATGTACGTCCAGAATACCCTATTCATCAAGTCCATGAATGCCGTTGGGGCATTAGTCAAGCCAAAGGACATCACCGGGAACTCATAATGACCATATCTGGTGTGAAAAGCAGTCTTCGGAACGTCTGAAGCCCGAATCTTCAACTGATGGTAACCCAACCTCAAATCAATCTTAGAAAACACGCGAGCACCCTGCAACTGGTCAAACAAATCATCGATGCCCGGCAGAGGATACTTGTTCTTAATGGTCACCTTACTCAATTGGCGGTAATCAATACACATCCGCATAGACCCATCATTCCTCTTCACGAATAGGACTGGATCACCCCATGGCGATACACTCGGCCGGATGAACCCCTTAGCCAACAACTCCTCAAGCTGCTCCTTCAAATCCTTCAACTCCTTAGGATCCATACAGTACGCGGGAATGGAAATAGGCTGAGTATCTGGAGCTAAATCAATGTCTCGATCTGGAGGCATGCCTGGAAGGTCTGAAGGAAATACATCGGCAAACTCTCGAAAAACTGGCACTGAATCAATAGTCGGGGACTCGACGGTGGTGTCCCGCACATAAGCAAGATAGGCCAAACAACCCTTCTCGACCATATGTCGAGCCTTCAGAAATGAAATAACCCGGCTGGCTGCACTAACTAAGGAACCTCTCCACTCCATCCTAGGTGACTCAGGCATGGCTATAGTAACTGTCTTGGCATGGCAATCCAGTACGACATGATGAGGAGATAGCCAATCCATCCCTAGAATAACCTCGAAATCAACCATGTCGAGCAATAAAAGGTCCGCTCTGGTCTCGAACCCACATAAGGTAACCCTACAAGACCGGTAGACCCGGTCTAACCTCACGAAATCGCCTACAGGAGTGGACACATATATAGGAGAACCCAATGATTCACAAGGAACATCCAGATAATGAGCAAATAATGCTGAAATATATGAATAGGTGAATACTGGATCAAATAATACTAAAGCCTCTCTACCACATACTGGGATAATACTTGTGATCACGGCGTCTGAGGCCACTACATCTGCTCTGGCCGGTATATCATAGAATCTGGTTGGAGCACCGAAAGACTGAGCCCTGCGAGAGCAAACATGAGCTGACTGATCTCCCCCTGACCGGCCTCCACCTCTAGGACGACCCCTACCGACCTGTCCTCCACCTCTAGGTGGTCGTCTTGCTGGTGCTGGACCCATAGGCTGATAACCCTGCTGCATTGCCTTGCCCCAAAGCCTGGGACAATGTCTTTGCATATGACCTAGATCCCCACACTCATAGCAACCTCTAGGTACCATAGCCTGCTGCCCCGAAGAGGAACCCTGAATGGCCGGAGGACGGTAGGAACGCTCTGGCATAGCACTGAAATGAGCCCTCATTGGAACACCTCGGGGAGGCGTTGGAGGTGCTGAATATGAAGGCCTGTTGGGCTGACCACTGCTAAACTGACCCCTTTCCCTAGCTGGGGTACCTTTGAAATCTCCGGAGAACCTAGCCCTCTTGTTCTGCTGACCCTGCTCCCTACTCCTCGACAGGTAACCCTCGATCCTGCGAGCAATCTCTACCACGAGCTGGTAAGGAGTACCCATCTCCACCTCTCGGACCATGGTGGCTCTAATACCTGGGTGCAACCCAGCCACGAATCTCCGCACCCTCTCAGCATCAGTGGGTAGTATCATAAGTTCATGGCGTGACAACTCTGAAAATCTGGCCTCATAATCTATTACTGACATCTGCCCCTGCTCTAGCTGCTCAAACTGACGCCGCATCTCTTCCCTCTCAGAGGGTGGGATATATCTATCCAGAAACATCTGCGTGAACTGCTCCCAAGTGACAGGAGGAGAATCTGATGGCCTGCTGAGAATATAGGACTGCCACCACCTGCGAGCTTTGCCCTCCAACTGAAATGTGGTGAAATCCACTCCATGGGACGCTAGGATCCTCATGTTGTGCACTCTGTCCCTACACCTGTCAATGAAGTCCTGGGCATCCTCGCCTCGCTCACCCCGAAGACTGGAGGGCGCAATCGAGTCCATCTATCCAATAACTTATGCGGATCGCCGTCCGCAGCTGGCCTGGGCCCCTGTGCTGCTACCACATGCTGGATACCACCCACAGGCAGCGTACCCGGGGTATAATTAACTGCTGCTGCCTATCCTGTGGCCTGGGCGGTAAGGGTCTGGGCTCCCCCACCTGCCTAAGAAGTGGCAGGGTCTGCTGGAAATAAACCAGCCTGGGACATTGTGTCCATAAACCTCATCATACGGCCCATGACCTCCTAGAATCCGGGCGCCGTCATGAAGTCCATTGGAGCAGGATCTGCTGGAGGCACCTCGTCTTGCTCCTCTATGATAGGATCCTCTGGTGGTGGTGCAATTGGGATCGCTCTGGGATGCCCTCGTCCCCTACATCAGGCCGGTGCCCTCCCTCGGCCTCTGCCACGGCCTCTGACGGCGGGGGTAGCGGCATCTCCCGGGTCAGGAACATCGGAAGCATGCGTCCTCACCATCTGTGAGAGAATAGAAGAATGAGCATTAGTACATCATCGATTGCACGATAGAATATGAATAAAGATAGGTTTCCTAACACCTTATATGCTCCTGAAGATAAGTACAAACGTCTCTGTACCGATCCGCAAGACTCTACTGGGTTTGCCCGTGACTCGTGAGACTTACATGAACCTAGAGCTCTGATACCATGTTGTCACGACCCAAAATCTTAACTCAGGTCGTGATGGTGCCCAACAGCGAGGTCAGGCAAGCCAACACTTATCTAACCAAGGTTTCTTTCTTATTGATTAAATATTTCATCACATAAAAAATTATGAGGTTTGAAACACAATATTGAGCAAATAATTAACCAATTTTAATCCAAAAGTAGTCGTAAAGAGGCGTGAGTCAAAAATATATACAGTCTATAATCAATGGTAACTACTACGTGTGTGCTAGGAACTAGTGTCACGAGTACCACATGCATACTAACTGGATATACTAAAGATAAAAATATACAATTCCCGTTGTCTGAAATAAGTATACGGGAAAATAAGCAAAATAAACTCCTTGGTGCTGCTGAGGATCGTCAGGAGAAGCAATTCACCGTGAAGTCAAGTCCACTATATCAGAATCTATCTCCGGTATGGTAACCAGATGCACCAGCCTCAGGGCCTGTACAATTAAGTACAAAAGCGTAGCATGAGTACCTAAATAAATATGTACCCAATGAGTATCCCGTCTAATCTCGAAGAAGTAGTTACGAGAGGCCGACTTGACACTCACTAAGGTCCAACAGTATAATATAACAGGGTATAATGAAAAATGGTAGGCATGTAAGACAGTGAACAACAAGTACGTATAAAGCACAGGAATCCAAATAAATACTGAAAGTAAATAACAATATCCGCTTTCTTCCCCCCCAATTATCTGTCAAGTCAATATCCACGAAACAGTACCAAATAGTCATGCGCACACATGATTAAGACAACCGGCCGGAGTCATAAGAATAATATCTATGCACTGCCGAGGATCGAACGGACCGTCCCATAAGTGCATTCTTACCATAATATAATCTCATCTGTGCACTGCCGAGGGTCGATCAGCCTGAACCATAAGTGCACCTTTCAATCCGCCGTGGCGTACGACCCGTTCCCATGCGAGTGGGGGAAATCACACTCCGCTCGCGGAATGTAAAATTGCGAAGCGGTCACATGCACACACAATAACACTAACATTTCCTTTCCATAATCAATTTTCTTCCAATTTATCAAATTTCATAAGCCTCAAGCAATCGTACTATATACATCAGGAATTCATAACATATAATTCATTACTAGGAAGGATATAAAGCATGATGTGGGCCTAACTACCCAGACGTTTTACGTACGTAGCCCCCAAAACAATTATACGTAGTATACAAATCACCTATGGGGACAATTCCCTCTTACGAGGTTAGAAAAGAGACTCACCTCGTGTCGAATCTACTTCTCGGACCAAGAATGCGCCCGAAACTCTGAACTCTACACCCGAGGACTCGTAACTAGCCAAATGTTATAGAATTATATCAATTCATGCTCAAAGTAGGGAACTTATCCTATTCATTCAATAATTTCAACATTCTTGAAGGATTATAAAAATTCAACCTCAGGCCCGCACGCTCGAATTTCGAAAATTCTCGAAGGGATCACTCACCCATAGCCTAAGGATCGTTAATATATGATTTCTACTTGAATTCATAGCAATTAATTGGAAAATTCATCAAATTCCTCAAGAACCCTAAGTTACTATCCAAATCTTGATTTTCCACCAATTTAGTAGTTAACTTAACTAGTAATTCATGCATTAAATTAGTATTAGTGTGGAATTAACTTACCTTATCAGCAGCTAGGTCGTGGAACCTCTTTTCCCAAGCTCCCAAGTCTTTAATGGAGGTGAAGAATGAAAGAAATGGGTAAAATCCCGAGTTTTAAATGAAAACACACTGCCTGGCCTACAGTGATTCCGCACCTACGGTCTCGCGTCTGCGAGCTAAAGCTCGCACCTACGCAGCTGAACGAGTGGGGCTGGGGTCGCACCTGCAGAGGGATGCCCACACCTGCGGTTCCTCTCCTGCGGACCTTTGTCCGCACCTGCGATAAAGGAGGGCCTCACCTGGGGCCGCACCTGCGACTGGACAACCGCACCTGCGGTCACACCAGATCAGGTGCACCAGCAGTTGCATCAGCTGGTTTTTAGCCCCGATTGGTGTACGAGAGGCACCTGGGCCCACCCGAGCCCCCGTCCAAATATACCAACAAGTCACAAATCATAATACGGACTCGCTCGAGCCTTCAGAACACTCAAAACAACGCTAAAACTCAAAATCACACCCCAAAACCCCTAGAATCATAACTTAAGAACTTCAAGTTCTTGATTTCCATACATGTGCCAGACCGACCTATACTACTCGGAATGACACTAAATTTTGCAGGCAAGTCATAAATGACATAACGAAACCATTACCAGTCTCGAAATTCTGTTCGGACCTTGATAACAAAAAATCGCGTTCGAAACAATTTCAAACTTAAGGAAATTCTTATTTCTATATTGGGCGCCGAAATGCTCCCGGGTCATTGAAAACCCGTTCCGAACATACGTCCAAGTCCAAAATCATCATACGAATCTAATGGAAATGTCAGAACTCAATTCCGAGGTCGTTTGCTCAAAATGTTGACCGAAGTCAAACTTGGCCAAAAAGGCCAGCCTTAAGGAACCAAGCGTTCCTATAGGACTCTAAACACTTCCAAATCCTGAACCACCCGTCCCCGCAAGTTATAAATCACAAGAAGCCACTATGGAATGTTTCATTCAGGGGAACGGGGCCCTAATACACAAAACGACCGGTCGGGTCGTTACAAATACAAGAGAATAATTGTTTTTCGTTCGTAACAGTTTTTTATAGATGTAGGGGTTTTTAACCGTAACTATTTTTATTGGCAACAATTTCAATAATCACGAGGGAAATGCTTTTTCATCCGTAACAGTTTTATTTGATAACAGTTTTCTATATGAGTACAAAGATTTCATAACTATTTTTAGTTACAACAATTGTTTGAATGAGTACAAAGATGATGATCTTTTATCCACAATTGTTTTTGGTTACAACCGTTTTCTTTTGAATAAGTATAAAGATGTACATTTCTTCCTCGTAGGCAATATTTTGCCTTTTAACCTGAACATGTTTGAATGTTTTTTTGATCAGGCTTTGTTTGAGTCTTCGGCTATTTTGATTTCAGCTCTTTCGATTTTGCTCGTATCACTTGACTTGTTGGATAGATGTATCTTCAGGCTCGAGCTTTGACATTTTGATAGTCTTCTTTGCTTCATCTTTGCATTCCATACTGTATAGTCCCCCAAGTGTTTGAGATTTGAAGAATGAAATCTCGAGCACTTGACTATTCTATCCTTGTGGTCCTTTTCCTGAAAAGGAAAACATAAGGGACTCGAAGGTATATAGTTTTTAGATGATGACTGCTTAACCCTTTAAAACGTCCATCGGAAAGTGTAACCCTAGACCGGGAATTCAGTTACTTCCTCGCGTCTTTGAAGGTCTAATGTCATCATCTGGTGATGGGTTAGCTTTATGCCTATCATCTAAAAAGGTTAGTAAAATTTTAAATGTTCAAAAAATAAAATCGAACGTGTGATACCTGACCGGGGGTATTCCTTTTCCTTAGAAGTAATAATTCTTCAAATGGATGTCATTCCAGCTTGTTGGTAAGATCCTGCCATCCATAACTTCCAACTCATAGGCGCCCTTTCCAGCTATGCCTCGGACTTTGTAGGGTCCTTCCCAATTTGGACTTAATTTTCCCGTACTAGCTTCTTTGGTTGATTGAAAGACTTTTTTGAGGACGAAGTCCCCAATCTTGAAGTATCTGAGATGAGCTTTACAGTTGTAATAACGCTCTATGATTTGTTTTTGAGCTGCCATCTGTATTAGTGTTGTTTCTCTTCTTTGTTCGAGCAGGTCCAGATTGGTCCTCAATTCATCGTTGTTTGCATCCTCCGTGGCTGTTGAAAACCTTATGCATAGTTCGCCAATCTCCACAAGTATTAAGGCTTCTGATCCATAGACAAGTGCAAACAGAGTCTCTTTCGTGGTTGTTTTTGAAGTTGTTCTGTAGGCCCATAGTACCGCTGGTAACTCATCAGGCCAATTTCCCTTGGCTTTCTCTAGCCGTTTCTTTAGGTTGTTGATGATGACTTTATTTGTTGATTCAGCTTGACAATTAGCCACGGGGTGATATGGCGTTGAAGTAATCTGTTTGATTTGCCAGCTTTCGAAGAATTTTGTGATTTGCGTGCCTATGAATTGCGGGCCATTATCACACACAATCTCCTTAGGTATTCCAAAGAGGCATATTATGTTTCACCATAAGAATCTTTTAACTTCCTTTTCTCGCACATATTTGAAAGCTTCCACCTCTACCCATTTTGTAAAATAGTCGGTTAGCACGAGTAAGAACCGTACCTTTCCTTTAGCCGCAGAGAGGGGTCCTATGATATCCATGCCCCACTTCATGAATGGCCACAGTGATATTATTGGGTGTAATAGTTCCGCTGATCGATGCATGTTATTGGCAAACCGTTGGCATTTATCACATTTGGATACGAAGCTCTCAACCTCTTCTTCCATCTTAGGCCAATAGTACCCAGCTCTTGTAAGGGTTTTGACCAAGGATCTTGCCCCTACGTGATTTCCACAGTGTCCTTCGTGGACTTCTCTCATAACGAACTTCGTTTGATTAGGTCCGAGGCATTTAGCTAGGGGACCTCCGAATATCTTGCGATATAATACGTTGCGAATGAGGCAGTACCGGGCAGCTTTTCGGCGAAGTGCTTGAGCTGCTGTTTTTTCATCAGGTACAGTGCCATTCTGCAAAAAATTAAAATGTTGTTTCTCCAATCCCAGGTTAATTTGTTGAAAGTTACCTCATTTTTGTCCTGGTCTATTGTTGAATGAAATAGATGGACGACAATTGCATTGTCTTTGTTTGTAACTTTCGTGACTGCTGCGAGGTTAGCCAATGCGTCTACTTCCGCATTTTCCTCTTTAGGTATTTGTATAACCTTCCACGTTTTGAATTTCCTCACGAGATCTCGTGCCTTTTCTAGATAGGTTTGCATCTGAGTCTCCCGAGCGATATAAGTCCCCTACATCTGATTTACCACCAGTTGGGAGTCGCTCTTGATTACGATTTGCTCAATTAAGAGTTCTCGTGCCAGTTCTAGCCTTGCAATGACAGCTTCATACTCGGCTTCATTGTTAGTTATATGATAACATTTGATAGCTTGTCGTGTCTTTTCACCCGTGGGTGATATTAAGACTATGCCTAAGCCGACACCTTTTTATATTGGAATAACCATCGGTAAACAGGGTCCATAGACCCGGATTAGCACCATTAAAGAGTTGTAACTCTTTTTCCACTTCAGGGACAATGCTATTATTAAAATCAGCTGCACAATCAGCTAAAATTTGAGACTTTATCGCAGTCCTAGGTTGATATATTATGTCACGCTCGCTCAATCTATGGCCCACTTAGCTAACCTTCCTGATAGTTCTTGTTTATGCAATATATTTCTCAATGTATAAGAGGTCACAACAGTGATTGAATGACGTTCAAAATATGGCCTCAATTTTCTTGATGTCGTGACTAGAGCTAAGGCTAATTTTTTCAGATGTGGGTATCTAGTTTCAACATATAGTAATGTCTTGCTTACATAATAAATAGGAGATTGTTTACCTTTATCTACCCTTACCAATACTGCACTTACAACAATTTCTGCGACGACAAGGTAGACGTACAACTTCTCCCCCTCCTTTGGCTTTGATAGCAACGGGGGTTTTGATAGATAAGCCTTTAGATCTTTGAGAGCTCATTGACATTCTTCAGTCCATTCAAACTAATTTTGCTTTTTCAGAACTGAAAAGAATTTAAAACTTTTTTTGGAAGACATGGAAATAATCTTCCTAAGGCTGTGATTCTTCCCGTTAGTCTTTGAACTTCTCTTTTGTTCGTAAGTATATCATGTATTTCTTCTATAGCTTTAATATTAGCAAGATTAAACTCTATTCCTCTATTTGATACAAGGAAACCCAAAAATTTACCTGACTCCACACCAAAAGCGCATTTTTCTGGATTCAATTTCATATTATACCTGCGTAAAATTTCAAAGGTAATAGAGAGGTGCTGGAAATGGTCTTCCGCCTGTGTTGATTTTACTAGCATGTCATCGATGTAAACTTCCATCGTCTTCCCCAGATGTTCTTGGAACATCTTGGTTACTAATCTTTGGTACGTGGCTCCGACATTTTTCAAGTCAAATGACATGACTTTGTAACAGTAAGTCCCCCTGTTCATAATAAAGGAAGTTTTCTCCTCGTCTGAGGGGTCCATTTTAATCTGATTGTAACCGGAATATGCATCTAGAAAGTTTAACAATTCATGCCTTGCAGTGACATCAATCATTTGATCTATATGTGGTAAAAGGAATGAATCCTTGGGGCATGCTTTATTTAAATAAGTATAATCTACGCATACTCTCCATTTACTATTCTTTTTAGGTACTACCACAGTATTGGCTAACCAGTTAGGATATCTTACCTCACGTATTGAACAAATTTTCAAGAGTTTTTGTACCTCTTCGTCAATCACTTGGTTCTTAAACGGCCCTTGCTTTCTTTCCTTCTACTTAACAAGTACGAAGGATGGATCTTCATTTAGTTTATGAGTCATCACTTCTGGTGGGATACCTGTCATATCTGAATGGGACCACGCAAAGCAATCTGCGTTAGCCTTTAAATAATATTACCTTACCTCTTCGGCTGGGGCTCAACCTCGTGCCTATATGCACTTTCTGTTCAGGTTTTTGTTCACACAATGGAATAGCTTCGAGCTCTTCCGTTGTTGTTTTGATGTGCCCATCTTCTTTTGGTTCTTGAATGATATCTGGTCTGGAATCTACATCCGTGTGATTTGATTCATCTTTCGGGGTACCTTGGTTTACCATCTTGTGACTATCTTCTTCTGTACTTGTTCGAACAATAGCTTCTTCTGTACCTGTTTGGGTAATAATTGCTTCCATATCTATTTGGTCGGCTACTTTTGCCCGGGAGATTTCCCTAACTTTTGATTCTTCTGTCTCTACTTTTTTGTTATAATGTACCACATGATTTATATTCCTAGAGGTTTGTTGATCGCCCCTAATCTGTTAGATTCCCCATTCAGAAGGGAATTTAATTATCTGATTTAATATAGATGGTACTGCTTTCATGTTGTGGATCCATGGCCTTCCTATGATTACGTTATAATCCATGTCAGTGTCGACGACTTGGAATTTGGTGTTTTTGATTACTCCCTCTGCATAAGTGCTAAGTTCGATTTCTCCTTTGATTATAACCGTAGAGTTATCGAACCCTGATATGGCTCGCGCCTTCGGGATTACCTGATTTCCCAAGAGTATTTCTTCCACGACTTTTAGCAAAATGATGTTGAATGAACTACCTGGATCAATCAACACTCTTTTAACGTTAGTCTCATGAATGAGTAAAGATATTACCAGAGCATCATTGTGGGGGAGCATTAGTCCGCCGAAATCTGCATCATCAAAGGTTATATTGTCTGCGTCCGGGTTTTCTCGAACCCGCTTTATGTGTGTAATTGTGAACTTTGTGGTTGTTTTGCAAACCACTCCGTTTACTTCTTCTCCTCCGTGTATCACGCTGACAGTTCTTTTTGGAGACAGTGGTTTCGAGGGTTCCTGCCTGTTCTTCATGTATGCCTGCTTACCTTTATCACTAAGCAATTCTGTTAAGTAGCCCTGTTTCAATAATTGCTCTATTTCACTTTGTAAAAATCTGCAATCTACAGTCCTGTGTCCATGATCGTTATGAAATTCACACCAGAAATCTGGGTTCCTTTTACGTGGGTTTGACCGCATTTCTTTGGACCATCTAACCTTATCTCCCATATTTCTTAATATTGAAACTAGTTCGGGGGTACTTATATTGAAGGTGTGATCCCCAATTCGTGTATTACCCAGGTCGTTCATATCGATCCTTTCTGGATCTAGATGAAGATGAGCCCGCATCTCTGCTGGGTGGTCTATATTCTGACCTAGTATTTTCGAACCTGGGACAAGTTTCACGTCCCGAGGGTCCCATATAAGGATCGTACCTATTTTTACCTAATCTCCTGTCTGATTCAGAGAGTCTAGATCTGGTATGATCTTCATCTTTCGAACGAGCAATGGTATCTTCCTCTATCCGAAGTTTAGCACTGTACCTGTTATAAACATTATTCCACGTCGTAGCTGGGAATTCCCTCAAGCTTTCCTTGAGTCTTCTCGTGGATTTTGAGCTTTTGTCATTTAGATTGCTCGCGAATGCCATGGCTGCCCAATTATCAGGCACCCGTCGTAGTAACATTCTTTCTCGCTGGAACTTGTCTACAAATTCACGGAGTAGTTCCGTGTCTCCTTGTTTTATTTTTAATATGTCTTCCATCCTTTTCTCGACTTTTTGTGCACCGGAGTGTGCTTTTATAAAAGAATCTGCAAGCTCAGTAAAAGAATCAATAGAGTTTTCAGGGAGAAGAGAATACCAGGTTAATGCTCCTTTGGTAAGTGTTTCTCCAAATTTTTTGACTAAGACTGACTTAATCTCTTGTTTTGTTAAGTCGTTGCCTTTTACTCCGGGAGTAAAATCAGTCACATGGTCGCGTGGTCAGTTGTTCGGTCATACTTGGGAACATCAGGCATTTTGAACTTCTTGGGTATAGACAAGGGTGATGCGCTTGGTTTCCAAGGTTGTTGAGAATATCTATCAACATCAATGCCTTTGATAACAGGTGGTACTCCAGGAATTTGCTCGATTCGATCGTTTTGTTCCTTCACCTGTTTCTGCAAGGTTAGTAATAAATTTTGTAATTCAGAGTTAATAGTCATACCTGGTCTCGCTTCACGAGATTCATTAGGAGTGTCTTCCCTTGCTGAGTTTACCAACCCAGATTGAGGATTTTCCACGGTAATGGTGTTATTGGGAGGTGGTGTCGGTGACGCAGGTGACGCCGCTGGTAATCCCCTTGCGAATTCTTGCAGAGCCTGGCTTACATACTCTGCAATCATTTTCTTTACTTGATCTTGTTCTACCATTTAATCATTATCATTAACGTTGTTGTTGTTAGATCTTTCTTGGGATTGTTCCTTGAACCTACTGGGGATCTAGGGGGTGATGGAGTCCCATCTCTTTGCTGGTTATTGTCGTTGGAGTTCGACATAGTTCAGAGGATATCGTTTGAAAAGTAAACAAAGATTATCAGATTCCCGGTAACGGAACCAATTTGTTTAACCAAAGAATTAGATCCCTTGACTAAAGCTATTTTTAGGATGAACACGGGTTTCTGATAATCAAGAAATAATGATAATTACGAATGAGTAAGTAAATAAGTAATAAGATGCACAGAAAAGTAAAGTGTATTCTGTTCGTAGTTCGGATGGATCCCTTACAAGTTAACTTCTTTTCCCTTATATAGGGAATTCTTCAGTATAACGTCTACCTCTTGCAATGATAACACATTAATGACTAATTATTATATTAATGTAACGTTACAAAGAATAATCGTAACTTTCGCGTGAAGGTTGTGTAACGTGCGGATCATTAATTGAAGATATTTGAATCTGCCCGTAGCTCTGTCCGGATTCATTCTGACCGTGTCTCTTCCTTGCCTCAATTAAGTTGAGTTTCCCGTAGCTGATTACCTCGTGGGTATATAGTGCCGTGCCTCTTTGCCTCGCACCTCCTTATAGAGTCATGTCGAGTCGTCATGTTTTCCTTGGTCCACGTAACTGGATGAATCATCAAGAATTATCATACGTGTGAAGCTTTTTTTTTACCAGTACAGTCGGGTTTGGATTGCAGTTCCGGGAATTGGAATGGAGTCGTTATGTCAATTAAGACTTGTATGCAAAATTTGAGTCAATTCCGAGTTGAATTGATATAGTTCGGCATGCGTTTTGGAAGTTGAAAGTTCAAAAGTTCATTAAGTTTGATTCGAGTTGCGGTTTGTGGTTTTGAAGTTGTTATGTGTGATTTGAGGTCTCGAGGAAGTCCATATTATGTTGTGAGACTTGTTGGCATATTCGGACAGGTTCCCAAGGGGTTCAGGTGTTTTTCTGATTGACTTCTGACCATTTCGGAGTTGCTTGAGATTGTTGGATGTGGACGATCTTTTAGGCGATTTTCATCACATGGATTAGGGTAAGCGTTTTCAACTCAGTTTAGATTATATTCGGTCTTTCTATCTTCATTTTTGGCACTTGATTCATGATTTCAAAAGGAGAAATTGAGGGGTTTTGTTTAAACTTTCCTAAAGTGAAGTTTTGAGTTTTGAATATCGGTTCGGAGTGGGAATTGAGTGAAATTAGTATGGTTGGACTCATAAATGAATGGGTTGTCAGATTATGTGTGTTTTGTCGGGTTTTGAGGTGCGGTCTCGGGTTTGACTTTTTAGTTGACCTTGAGTAAATGTGTAAAGATTAGACCTTTATCAGTTGTGTTTTCTTCCTATTACATTATTTGATGATTTTGAGTTGATTAGGCTAGTTTTGAGCCGTTCAGAGGATAATTTGAGCGGGATGTCGCTTCTAGTGTATCGATCAGGCTTGTTTGAGGTAAGTGTCTTGCCTAACTTTGTTGGGGGGATTTTTTCTACTAATTGCTATTGTTTGCAACATGCGTAGGTGATGCATATATGGAGTGACAAGCGTGTATGCATGTGCCAGGGTTAATCATGCTCAGGGGTAAATTATACGATTAATTGTTCCTTTTAGAAATTACGTGACCTTCTTGTTTCGTGTCTTACTTGACTTCTAAATTAATAAGAATATGAAATTAAATGCTAGAAACCAAGATTTAGCTTTCTATAACTTGATTAAAGTTTGACTGATTTTTGTGAAATTATTGATGTGTTTAATTCGATCACCATTATGCTTAATCACCAATACATCGCGACGACCATTATTCTTGAGAAATTGGATTCTATACTTGAGTTGAAGATCATTTTGAGACTTGTTAAAATATTTGAACAATAATGTAATCGAGGTTTATTGAGTTATTGGCTTGAAAGCTGTATTAGGAATATTCACTTAAACACTCTCCTTGATGTTATTGCTTCCTACCTTGCTTGTCATTTATATACATATGCTTGGTGAGGAAGAGTGTAAAGCACGAAGGGTGATGCCTTGCCATTGCATATACATTATCATGTGAGGAAGAGTGTAAATCATGAAGTGTGATGCCGTGCCATTTTATTTGCATTATCATGTGAGGATGGAAGTAAAAGCACGAAGGGTGATGCCGTAACGTTTCATTTATATTATCGTGTTATCATTGATATTATCATGTGGGGAGGAGAGTAAAAGCATGAAAGGTGATGTTGTGCCATTTCATGTATATTATCATGTTTTTATAATATCATGCGTTCATTGCACGACGGGTTTTTCCATGCAGGCGAGGACGAGAGACATGCATTATGTTGTGATATCTTTTCCTTGTGTATAAATTCATGCCTTTACCTTGAACTGTTACTGTTGCACCTATGCTTTCTATGTGACTTGTCGTTGTTGTTCTATCTTTGTCATCTATCTCAATTGTTGTGTTATCCATGCATGCTAGCTGCTTAACTTGAAAATATCATGTTTTTCCTTCTTGTAGTTATATCTATATCCATGTCGTTCCTCATTTATTGCACTTTCGTATAAGCCTTTTACCATGTTAGTTATCCATGCTTTCTATTCGTTAGCTCATGAAGATCATGTTTTCTCTTTTATTTTTTATATTTACAACCAAGCCTTCTACCATGCTAGTTAGTGAAATTTGTGTTCTTTCCTAATTGATGCAATTACTTCTATGCCTTTTACCTTGTTTGTTACCATTTTCCATATGTACTACCTTGTTCATTATTGCTACGTGTGTACTTCTCGCTTTGTCATTACTGTTATTGGCATTCTTTCATTTAGTTGGTATTGTTATACGCATATTTAGGGAGGATGAGATAAATCCACGAAGGGTATTGCCGTGCCACTCGATTTGATATCCGAAGTACATTTCTCATACTATGAAAGTTATGGATTTACTATCTTGGTTTGTTGGTTATCGCTCTAAGGAAAGGTTTGGTCGAGGTATCGAGGAATATTTAATCGTGATTTCTTTTAGTAACCTTTCACTGCTTCGCATATTCGTTTATTGTACTCTTTTCCGTTATGTTGTAATTTAGTTTTATTGCTAGTCTTCTGCACATGTTGTATTAGTGAGTATCTTTAAACTTAAAAGCCTCGTTACTACTTTACTGAGGTTAGTGAAGATACTTACTAAGTACATGGGGTCGGTTGTACTCATACTACACTACTGCACATTGTGTGCAAATCTTGGAGCGGAGCTGCGGTGGATGACGGGGGCTGACACTAAAGATGTTCGTGCCTTCCAGGTGTGGCTACCACTCTTCCCTGGGTAGTTTTAGAAAATTATGTTTATGTACATTTCAAACAAAGTTTTATTCATTTCATATCAGTTTTTGCGATAATCCAGTTTTAGTAGCTCATAACTTTTACTAACCGCTCCTTGGGATAATGTATGGAATCCAGATATATCGTTTGTTGGTCACTTTTACATTATTAAAATTGTGTTAACTGTTGAATGGTTTACCTGACGGGTTGGGTTAGGTTTCATCATGACTAGTGGAGTTTCGGTCGTGACAAGTTGGTATTAGAGAACTAGGTTCGTAGGTTCTACGAGTCATGAGCAAGTGCCTAGTAGAGTCTTGCGGATCGGTATGATGTCGTCCATACCTATCTTCGAGAGGCTACGAGGCATTTAGGAAAATTTCCCTTTCTTCTTTCCTTATTGTGCAACCTTGTTTCAACTTGAAACCTACAATTTTGATTCTTTTTATTCGTTCATATGTGGTGTTGCACACTTGGTATTCACTATGCGTCGACAATATTTGATGCTACAAATGCATTACGAAGGGTTATGGATGTTCGATTATCACCGCAATATGCTGTCTAGTCCTGGGAGCAGATGTAGTGTTAAATCTTTCAGTCATTCATTTGTGGTACGAGGGGTGCTCTTATATCTGGTTGGTAAGCACAGACTTGGAAAGGCGGGCTAGTGGCCTAGTTGTTCTGATTATGGTGGGTTCATGGTAAGTTGTTGATTGAGTACAACCAGTGGGTTATTGACACGACCCCAAAATTGCCTGGTCGTGATGGTGCCTATGTTAATACTAGGCCAGCCCATATTCACATTTAGAACATAAAATGATCTTGTTCGGTTTACCATTAATATAATATTTCATAAGCATCTGGTTGAAACATTTAAAAATAAAGATGATAAGTCAGCTTCTAAACACCGCCCAAAAATCCCGGAGCCACTGGGTTACGAGCATCTAAGAGAAAACATAGATCCAACCAAAATTTTTATACAAATCAAGTCTAAGGAGTACAGTTGCTAAAGAAAATAAGAAGGAGAAGCATGGCTGCAGACACATGCATCTACCTTGCACAAATCTCCGTGAAAATCTCTGGTTAAGCGGGCAACTCACTCCACTCTCGCACCTGAATCTGCACACAAGGTGCATAGAGTAATGTGAGTACGGAAATTCAATTGTAATGAAAGTAAATAATGTCTTAGGCTACGAAACACGTAAAAACAGTCATCAATGCACAGTAAATGAAATCCTTCTTTCAGAAACACAAATACGATATCATGTAACACTTAAAAATCGATTTCAGTAAAATATCCTTTGAAAATGTACCTTTTCACATTTTCCATTGAAATCAAAATGATTCAGTATATAAAATGGCAGGGTTCATAATACGTCTTTCAGATGAAAACATGTATCATAAAATGCCCCTCGGGCGTCTCATCACTCAGCATGCCTCAAAATCAATAGGTATCAGCCCCTCGGGCTACCTCATAGCCACTCATGCCTCCCAATCACTCATGTAACGACCCGACTGGTCGTTTTGAAAATTTAAGCTCCGTTCGGTGGCGTAAGGTCATGAAAAATTCAAATTAGGTATTGTCACGCCCCGAAACCAAAGGACACGACCGGCACTCGACCGGGTAGCCCCAGTCAAGCGGACCTGGATTCCTTTTTCCCTCCCACGTATTACCCCGAAATTTCCGATGTACATTATTCAATTATAATTAAGACGCATTCTTACAATCTGAAATTAAATAATAGATTTCTGTCACCAACATATGGTACAATACTTACAAAATATACATAACACACAGTTTTACTTTACGTGGTCTACAAGTCATATTGCCCAAAATACATATGTACATAACCCACATTTCCTGTCTACGGAGCCTCTAAGAGTACGAATGAGTTGTATAATACTTGCCGGTAACAAGGCTCCGGCTATACCTTACACAAATACCAAAATAAAAATCCGGAAGAAGAGGTGGCATGAACCAAACTGGGACCCGAGAGGAGATGGGCCCACCAAAACAGCTGATAGGACGTAGAGGAGGCACTACTGTCGGTGGGCTGGAGTACCTGCTATAGAGCCACCTACAATCATCACAAAAATGTAGCGCCCCCGGCAAAGGGACGTCAGTACATTTGAATTGTACTGGTATGTATGAACAAACTTTACTCTAAGTAAACTCAATAATGCACAGGCAAGAGACAGACAGAGAGTCACACAATCACTGCACAAGATATAGAAAGATACACAATGGAAGTTCCACAATTTTCACTTAATCACAATCACAATCGCAATTCCACACTTGTCCCTTTTCAACATTCCACCCTTATTTATTTTGTTGCAGCGCGCAACCCGATCCCACCTGTCAATCACAATCATTTATTATGTTTCTGTTGCGGCATGCAACTCGATCCCACCAGACAATCACAATCATTGGTTGTGTTTCTGTTGCGGCGTGCAACCCGATCCCACCGGACAATCATAATCACACCCTTATCACTTCCCACATATCACCCTTATCCCTCCTGTTGCGGCGCGTAACCCGATCCCACCAAGCAATCATATCTCATATCAACGATGACAATTCACAGTTCAATCACAGAAAATTTTAGCAATAAGAATACAGCTTTTTTAAAACCCATAATACGTATAAAAAGAAAATCGTGCCACAACAAACCTTACCAAACAGTGAATCATATACGATATTGCCACAACCTCTTTATTCAATTACATCACCCCACAAATCCTTTTCATTACTTGTTACACAACCTTTAGCATATACATTCATACTCTTGGATTCATTATCCTACTAGCATCGTTTCACATAGAATAGTAGTGTGGTGATCAACTAAAGATAGACAAGTAATACACTTCACACTTCAACACAATTCGGACAACCAGTTGCAAATATTCATACCAATATGCGTACCATATGCTCGAACACCACAAAGTGATTTTACAAAGATTAAAGTTAGCCATACATACCTGGAGTCGAGTTTCCCCTTTTTAATTTCTATCGCAATTCACCGAACCGTCTAACACCGTCAATGTAGTTCACAATGCGACATATTTACCTTAGAATTAGGAGTCTCGAATTCATTTGAGCATTTTATCAAACACTATGTGATCCTTTAGATTGACTAAACCCTTTTTAGTAAAAGATTACTCTACTTGCTTCCCCTTACTAGGTTATGGAAGGTTATTCACATGCATGCAAGGTCCCAACTTTTCATCCTCAAGAACCAACCTATGTGTGTTTTATTCTTAGTTAAATTCCTAGAATTTGAGTAAAATAGGGTGAAGACTTACCTCTTATGATGAAGAAGGTGACTACTACTCGATAAACTTCTAAGCCTGGGTAGAGATGGAGGACCAATTTGGGGAAGATGAGGATCTCTCTCTCTAGAACCCACTCTCACTTCTCTTTATTTTGTTTAGAAACCAGTTAAAATGAAAGGGGGCGGGGGTTAAATGAAACTGGGGTCGGGTATAAAAATTTAGAAAGCTAAAAGACCGTGTCGAATATGTGGTCAGTAATGCGATCGCATTCCTGACATGCGGTCCGCATATTGGACTGCAGAATGGCCCTTAGGTGTGCCAAAATTTGAAAACAATTTGCCCAGGTATGCGACCACTATGCGGTCCGCATACTTGTTATGCGATCGCATAACACCCCACCCCAACACTCAAAGGCAATAATGCGACAGCTATGCGATCCGCAGAATCGAAATGCGGTCGCAGATTGGACCGCATAGTTGTCCTTCAGTTGGGCAGTGATCTGCCTGTGTATGGGACCACTATGCGGTCCGCATACACATTATGCGATCGCATAGTGCGTCGCATAACACCCAATTTCTGGAAAATTTAATTCCTTAGCTCCCGGGGTACTTTTTGTTCAAATTAGGTCCGTTTTAGGAATTTCCACAGTAAAAGCAACTCGGGGACTCGTTCGGCCATTATTTTAAGCAAGAAATTTTACGGGTCTTTACAGGTATATCGACCTGCGTGCATGGTTGGATTCCGTTATCGGAGAATCCTGAGTCAAATTGGAAGGAAAACTTCAATATTTGAAGCTTAAGTGATGGAAGTTGACCGGAGGTTTTACTTTTGTGTAAACGGACTCAGAATGAGTTTTTGTTAATGTGAATAGCTTCGTATGGTGATTTTGGATTTAGGCGCGCATCCAGAATTGGTTTTGGAGGTCCGTAGAGTAATTTGGAGAAAGCTAGAATTAAGGGATTTCGACCGATAGGTGAAAATTGATATCGGGCTCGGAATGGAATTCTGACAGTGGATGTAGGTCTGTGGTGTTAACTATGACTTGTCTGCAAAATTTGGCGTCATTCCGGGTAGAATTGATAGGTTTCGGCACGGGTTTTGATAATGAAGATTTAAAAAATTCCTAAGTTTGATTTTTGGTTTGATTCGCTGTTTTGGTGTTTTTGGGGTATTCTGAAGGTTCGACTAAGTTCGTCTGTTTATATGTGACCTATCAGTGAAGTTAGTTGAGGGCTCGAGGGGCTAGGGACGATATCAAATAGTTAACGGGAGGTTTGAAGTTGGAAAAGGCAGCTGGTGCTGCTGTTCTAGTGTGGGCGCACTTACGGATGGGGAACCGAAGGTGCGAGCTTCACAGGTGCGGAAAATGGTGCGCAGGTGCGAGAAGAAGCGGACTAGGCAGCCTCCGCAGGTGCGGATTATTGGGGCGTAGGTGTGATCCGCGTAGAAGCGGTTCTTGGGCACAGGTGCGGGGAGGAGCGCATGTGCGGTTAGTATCTCGCACCTGCGATTGCGCAGGTGCGGTTAAGTAGTCGCAGGTGCAGATGTCCTGGGCAGATTCTTATAAGCGAGGGTTAGCCATGTTTCCTCATATTTTTAGTTTTCAACTTCGGATTTGGGATCTTCTTTTGGGTTTTTTAAGCAATTCAATTGGGTAAGTGTTCCTCACCTAGAATCTAACATATTCCATGATTTTACCTTTGTTTTTATCATTTAAGTTGTGTTTTGGGTTGAAGAAAATGTTGGTTTTTGAAGAAAGTTTTCAAAACGAAATTTCATAATTTGAGGGACGAAATGGTACCAGAAATTGGTAATTTTTGTATGGGTGAACTCGTATTGGAATGGGTATTCAGTTTTTGTAAATTTTGTCAGGTTCCGACGTGCGGGACCGGGGGTAGACTTTTGGGTCGTTTTTTATATTTTTATAAAGATTGAAACTTTATTATTCGGAATAGTTTCTTATACATTTTATGTGTACTTTGAAGTTGTTTTAGTTGATTTCAGCCGTCTGGAGGTCTTTTCGCCCGAGAAGTTCATTTTGGAGTACCAGGTTGTCGTCTTCGAGGCAAGTATCTTGCCTAACCTTGTGTGGGGGAACTACCCTTTAGGATTTGAGTCTTCTATGTTGATTGTAGTCCGTGTACGTGAGATGAAAAGTACGTACCCGTACTTGTTTGTATATTTTAGCCTTATAGGATTTGTTCTAGGTCCTTATATCCCCTGTGTGTGAATTGTAATTGTTATATCTGAGTTCCTGGTTGCTAGTTCATTTCTTCTTGCTTAAATTAGAAATTTACTTGCGTAGTTTTCCCTTGTTACTTATTTGACCTTAATTGACTTAACCAAATACTTTACCTCTCCTACCATCATACTATAATTCCCTTCACAAACCGCCTACTTAACTAGAAGTATTCTAACCTCGCCTTATAATTGTTTAGCAGAAATTGAGATATCCATACGTTGGTGTCAAGCATGCCCGTGAGTCGTAGATTGTGAATTATATGATTTTCCTCTTAAGTGCTACTTAGGTTTTTTGATAAACATCTATTTTGATGATATTTCCTTGATGTCGCCTATTACTAGGCATTTGTCCAAGTGGACTCTTATTCCGTGAAGCTAATTGTTTAGGCGAGATTGGTTATAGTTGTTTCCCTTGCCGGGATGATTTGGTTCTTACTGTTGACTTGAATATTGTGAATCATTACTATATTTGTTTTGTTTCCCTCCTCGTTATATTATTTCACATGTGCATGGCAATCCTTTCAGTGGCTATTCGTATGACTGAGTTTTTCCAATCTTGTGTGTTAAATTCTTGTATTGAATTGCTCGTCGCACTGTGCATTTCTGTCTTTTGTTGCTTTTGCGCTTGTTGTGGCAATGCACGTTATTTCCGTCGTATTCTGGTTGTTTTCTCCATTGACTACATTGCATATTTAAATTGGGACTACGGACGTATTCCGGGAGCTTACCCCTGTATTGCATTGCATATTCAAATTGGGACTACGAACGTATTCCTGGAGCTTTCCCCCTGTAGTGCATGACAAATTTTGAGTTACGGACTGAGTTTCGGTAGATTTATCTTGAGGAGATTATGATCGAAAGATATAACTTTAAAGGTATAGCTGAAAAGCATTTATCTCAAAGAAAATTACATATAAAGGACCTTTATTTCGAAAATATATTTGAAAATCATGTATTTTGAAAGAAAA
>MDKH01090920.1:0-21611 GCA_005239495.1 Nicotiana undulata | reverse complement strand
CGCAATACCGATCAGGGTGACCAGGCACCAGCCAGACCCACAAGGGGTCGAGGCCGAGGTAGACGTAGGGGACCAGCTTAGGCAGCAGCTGGGGTGGTACCACAGGATCCCCCTATCATTCAGGACCAGGTTCCCGCCGATGGTGCTCCAGCGGGTGTGATGACCCAAAAGGTCATCCTAAGTAATTCTAACTAAATCTGTGTTCCGAGGCCCCGAAAGCCTCCGTTAATCTCACCTCGACATGTGTGCGCAGCCTGGGCATGTGGCCGGGAAGCTTCTATGTGAAAATTTGATAAAAATAGAATTTTGAATTGAATAATTGAATAAAGTTGACTTTGGTCAACATTTTTGGTAAACGAACCCGGACCCGTGATGTGACGGTCCCGGAGGGTCCGTAGGAAAATATGGGACTTGGGCGTATGCCCGGAATCAAATTCCGAGGTCCCAAACCCGAGAAATGAATTTTTAAAGAAAATTATTTTCTGAAAATAATAAAGGATTTTGAAAATGAATAATTATGTAAAAACTGTGTTACCGGGCCCGTATTATGGTTCCGGAGCCCGGAACAGGTTTAATATGATTGTTATGAGTTGTCTGTAAAATTCGGTAAGAAACGGACTTGGTTTGACGTGTTTCGGATCAAAAAATGGAAAATTTAATAGTTTATGAAGTTTGAGAAAATTCTATGGATTTTGGAGTTTAATTCATTGTTTTTGATGTAGTTTGGTGGTTTAATTATTTGCACAAGTCCGTAGGATGTTTATGAGGTTGTGTGTGTAATTGGTTTTGAGCCCCGAGGGCTCGGGTGAGTTTCGGGTAGGCATCGAAGTGCAAAAAGTAGGAAAAATCTGGTGTTCCTCAAGTTTTTCTGGTGTCTGATGCCTCCTTCAGTGCGATCGCAAATTCTTCCCTGCGATCGCATAGCATTGACATGTGATGGGGTCTGATGCACTATGCGATCGCACTTGCTTCTCCGCGATCGCATAGTGTAATAGGTAGGAAGGGGGCTGGGGGGTTAGTTGTTCAGTGCGAACGCACCTCAAAGGGCGCGATCGCGGAGGGTCCAGGGTTAATACTGTGCGAACGCAGGTGGGGTGCTGCGAACGCACAGAGGTTAGCATAGGGCCTGGGGCTGGGTAGAATTGCCCTGTGCGATCGCACAAGGGCCTCTGCGATCGCAGAGCTTAAGCAACTTACCTCTATGCGATCGCACCTCATGTTCCGCGATCGCATAGCATTAAAAACGCCCAGTTATATTTTTAACCCCAAAACAGAACCTTATACGGGATTCTTCCCATTTTCCACTTCTCTTTTCTTCCCCAAGCCTCCATAACCGAGAATCAAGCTCCCCAACCTCCATAACTCCATAGGTAAGTGCTCTTAACCTCATTTTTCTTAATTTCTTCAACTAATCACTAGATTCTATGCCTAAAACATGGAAATTAAGGTAGAAATTGGGTTTTTGGGTAGTGTTAGGTTTTTGGGAAAAATTGGATGATTCAACCTCAATTTGGGGTCGGATCCTAAAACTAATTACATAATGGAACTCGTGGGGTTATGGGTGATCGGGTTTTGGTCCGAACCTCGACTTTAGACCACGTGGTTTTGATATTTTTGAAAGAATGCTAGAAAATGAACACCTAGGCTATGGGATTATATTATTGAGTCTTTATTGATATTATTGAATTAATTATGCATAGATAACGTTGTTTCGGAGTCGGATTATAAAGGAAAGACGGTCCTAGAGGGTTGATTGCTATACTTTGGACCGAGGTAAGTGTCTTGCCTAACCTTGGTGAGGGAATAGGTATTATTTGCTATTTTCTAAGTGATTATCATGTTCCTTGCATAGGTGAGGTGACGAGTACCTATGCAATATGTGTCAAGCATGCCCGTGAGTCTAATTTGATAGAAATTGCAATACTTCTTCCATGTTTAGCATAATTATGAGATTGCCTTTATTTGGCAATTTATTCTTGATTGAAAGTATTGGCTATTGAGTTTGAGGAGTGTTGATACGAATGATAATACAAGAGTAGAGTATGTGATTGAGGTGATTGGTTATAGCTGAGACCCTTGCCGGGCATTTCTTGAGCTACTAATTGATGTTTTCCCCTTGCCGGGTGTTTTGAACTGCTTATTTCCACTATGTTGTACTCCTTGCCATTTTATCTGTTATTGTTTGGTGAGGAAGAGTGTAAAGCACGAAGGGTGATGCCGTGCCATGATATTTGATTACATTGCATAGTGAGGAAGAGTGTAAAGCACGAAGGGTGATGCCGTGCCATGATTCATATTGATTATAAGCACGAAGGTAAATGTCGTGCCATGACTTTTATTGATTATAAGCACGAAGGTTAATGTCGTGCCATGATACATTGTACATTGCATTGTGAGGAAGAGAGTAAAAGCACGAAGGGTGATGTCGTGTCATTGTTTACTTTTCTGATATTTATACTTGTTTCGTGGGCTATCGTATTAGATGCCTCCCTTGGTTACTTCTATCTGTCAATTAGACTGCTTCACTTCACTTGTTCCCCCTTTTCTGCTCCCGTATCCCTTACTTGCTTGCTTATCTCTTGTCTTGTATTTTCCCTATTACCTGCTGTAGATTAGGACAGGTTATCGTTATTGTCAAGTCTAGCCTCGTCACTACTTCGGCCGAGGTTAGGCTCGGCACTTACTCAGTACATGGGGTCGGTTGTACTGATGCTACACTGCACTTCTTAATGTTGTGCAGATCCCGCATCCGGACCCAGTGGACCGCATTGAGGGAGTCACCTTCAGTCCACCCAGAGCTTCAAGGTATACCCGCTGGCGTTCGTGGGCCTTGGTGTCTCTCCTACATTTGGATTTCCTCATTGTCTTGCCTTTTTCTTCTAGTTCCAAGACAATTATATATTTTTTTCAGACTTTGTATTTAGCACTCAGTTAGTTAGTTCGTGAGGTTGTGACACCCCGGTTTTGGGATTGTTCGTTGTTGTTATCTTATCATTTCATTATGAGTTTTTGAGGTAATATTATTTTTTCTGCTGTGAAACGTTTGAAGTGATTTGGGATGTTCAGTAAGATTTGAAAGTTAATGGTGTGGGATGGTTTCGGTAAAGGTTTGAAGGTTAATGGTTTTAAATACTGTTACGTTGTTCTATCGAGGTCAGGTGTTGTGTACGTTGGCTTGTCTAGCGGGTTCAACGTTAGACGCAGTCACGGCCTGAAAGGTGGGATTTCGGGTCGTGACAAGTTGGTATCGAGAATTTTACTGAGATATACTGATATTGCACTTGTTTCAAAGGTTTTCTGGAAACTTATTTCGAACTTATTATTGATGAATATTACATGGTGACTTGGTGTTTTACTGGTGTTATGGAATGGTGTACATGTTCTATGTGTTTATATTACTCAGACTGTGATTTATTTTCATTACTACTGAGTTGGCGTACTCATAAAGACTCCATGTGCCTCTGTGCACAGATCCAGGTACTAGTTCGCAGCAGTAGCTGACGCAGTGTGGTAGCAGCATTTTCACGGGATTTCGAGGTAGCTATCCAGCGTCCACAGCTTCTCCATTTCCCTTCCTTATTTAATCTTAGCATTTGATTCGGAGACATATATTATAGTTTTAGCATAGTTAGATTTATTTTTTCTTAGATGTTCATGACTATTGACTCCAGTTCTTGGGAGGTTGTTAGACTATTATTAGGACGTTAAGACTTATTTATATAAACTTTGCTATGGTTGCTTGATTATTATTAATTGTGAAATATTATGGTTGGCTAGCCTAGTTCCACGATAGGCGCCATCACGGCCTGTTAGAATTTGGGGTCGTGACAAAGAGGTATTTGGACTACAACATGTAAGATTATTCAAGGTCTTTTTAACAACTAAGATGTTATAGGCCCAAAATAAGGACATGGTCTGCTTAAGAGTATCGTAAATCTAGCTCAGTTTCGTGCTAAACATACTGGGTCAGTCATGTTTTTACGTAATTAAAGGTAAAATATGACACATCCAACTCAAATTTCATTCATACAAAACATCACATAGAAAATTTATGGCATTTGAATTTGAGTTAACCATATTAATCAGATTTCTAACTAACTCAAGACCATATTATTTTCAGGATGTAGTAGAGTATTTAAGCCATTTGGGCTTTACACCCAGGCCCAATGGCCTAGGGGGGGCTTGTTCAGGCAGCCTCAATTGGGCTGGTCTACAAGTATGGTCCATTTCGTATGACCTTTATCTAGAAGATCCAAAAGGTCGAGTTGGCATTTTTCTAATTTACAAGGCCTGCTGGACATAAATTTGGCCCATATCAAGCCCATATATTATACGGGTTGGGAAAACATAATTCCACTAAATATTATTTTACAAAGTGTCAGCAATTAAATATGCTATTACATGGCTAACCAAATTTAACATTACGATTAATCCTAAAACAGTAAAAAAAACTCATATTTTCAGCCTAAGGTATGGCTAAACATATCTGTTACTTCCCTGATTTGGTCTTAATCTCATAGGAACTGGAAGCTGCTATCAACCACATGATTAACATCCTCCCTCTTGTATCGAATTTCTGACTATGTGTATTTTTTTGGAATAAATCTGACCAACTGGTGGTCAGATGTATGTCTATAACACTGCCTCAATCGTGAAACCCACAGAAAAGACAAATAGTATAAAGATTATAAAAGAGACATTCTTAATCAATGTAAATAACATGCTTAAACAGAGCTAGAGTTCAAGAAAAACATTCAAAACATAGATATAGGAAGGCATATGAACATATTAATCCCTACAGCTAGGATTTGAAAAATAAACACACACGAACACTGAAATTTAAGCAGAGATTCAAATCAAAAATTCTATTTAATGTAAAAGAGTTATTACATACCTCAAAATAGAGAAGAACAACAAGAGAAAAAAGACCAAGTAAAGGTCAAAAATTATAGGAAATCCAAGCTTAACCAGCAGCAACAAGACAACAACAACAACCCAGAATACCAACCAAGTTAAACCCAGATTTAACCAAAAAATCCACACCACAAGAAACCAAAACTTAAACGATACATTGAGTCAGATTTGTTGCCATAATAGAAGGAGTTTTCATAGGTTTTCAGTTAAAAAAAATCAGTAGAAAAGAACAGAAGAATCCCAAAATCCTTTTCTTTCAGTGTTTTGTGTCCATTTTTTGGTATTTTTTATAATGATTTTGTTTTTTTCAAAGTAGTGAACCTATGAGTACTCTATGAGTATTTTTTAGAGTATGTAGTGATTTTCATAGAGTGTAATCTATGAGAGAGTGTGTGTGTAATTACCATTTTTCAGAATAGATAGTGTCTATATATAGACTGCCTAGGGTGAGTATTTTTTAGGAATATTCCTTATCCTAATTATGAAAATAGTACAGTCCTTCCTAACAGCCCTGGTACAACTGTCCTTCTTATCCTATTTTTCAGCATTTTTTTATAACAGCTAGGATAGCTATACACTTTTCTAGAAGCTTCTTCTATTTTATACCCTTTTTACTTTTGAAATTTTACTTATTACCCAGAATTCTGATTTGAATATCTTTTATTATTTTATTTTGGTCCTTTATCTTTATTCTAGAAGTTTCCTAGGCAGTTACAGCTGAAATTCTTCAGCTAGAATGCCTATACTATCCTGAAACACTCCTGTAATTACCCCTTATTATTTAGGGCTTTGGGCCATCAGTTGACCAATTTGGGCCTCCTTTGCCAAGAATCAACTGTTAACAAGTTCCTGAAATTAGGTAACTCAAAACAGCTTAGATTAAAATATAAGCCTAATTAAATTGACTAAATGGACCTAATTAGGTAATTAAAATCTTTAATTAACAAGACCAGTTATGAAACTAACATTAACCCAAGTATTCAACTCCCTAAAAATAATTCAACTAAGCTTAAACGTATGATTAACTAATCAGTCAGAATTGTTTAACTAATGTAAGTCAATGATTAACCTTAAAAGGTTACTTTAGAACCTAAAATAGATAACTCAAATAACCTTAGACATGTATGATTAGCTAATCAATTAGGCTTAATTAGTCATCATAAATCAGAAATTAAACGACCATTTTGAAACAGTGTACAAGGGTCAGAGGAACATGACACAAGCCAAGTTAACATAATCATGTGTGATTAACCAGAAATCCATTTAACTAATAAAATCAGAACTTGAATAATTCAAACATACATGGTTATTAACAAATCAGAATTAGCTGAGTAAATCACAAATTAAACTGACACGAATAATTCCTAATCATGCATGATTACTATAGTTAGAATTAATTAATCAAAAATTAAACCTAACAACATGAGAAATAAGACAAAAAGAAAAAATAAATATGCAAACCTAAGCTATCAATTTAGAATCAACAAAAATCAGGAATTGAACAAAATAACAAGAGAGATAAGACCAAAAAACATTATGAAAACCTAACTAACAGCTCAGAATCAAATAGCAAAAACCAGAACTTAAACCTACGTGACTAATTTCAAAGTAGTAAATAAACAAAGAAATGGAGTCAATGGGGTACTAGTTTGGCCGGAAAAGGTTGACTTGGCTGAAACTTGGCCGGTCTCTTCAAACTTACATGAATCGATTGCTCTTGTCAAGAGCAATCGACTCATGTGAGTCTAAACCAAAGCACTGCTCGAATTTGTCCGAACTTAGGTTTTAGGTTTTTTCAGATTTTTAGATTTGGAATTAGTTGAGATTGAGTGGTTCTTCGGTGGAAATACTGCGATATTATGATTGAGGGGGAGAAGGAGATGGCTTGGTAGAAATTTAGGTCGATTTGGGAGTGGTCCGCCGCCGTGAGGCGATTTTCGGCGGAGCCGGTAGGGGTTTGAGGGCGGCTGGGGTTTGGGGCTGGGAGAGAGATGAGAGAGTGGGGGTATTGTTTGGGGGTAGGGGTCCGTTTGGACAATTATATATGAAAGAGGGGACGATTTACGAGCCGTTGGATTTAGGGGGAATTGAAACGGGGTCGTTTGATTTAAGGGGGGCTGGACCGGTTATGGGGGTAATTAGGCTGGGGTGTTAGAGTTGAAAATAAAGGATTGGGCCTGAGGTGTAATTGGCCAGTCCGATTTAAACCTTTAAATTTCATATTAATTCTAACCCAATTTAATTTAATCCTAATTAAATCCCTAAACTATTTTAATTTATGAAATTAATTAGCTACTTATCTTTATTATTTAGAAAATGAATCACATTTAATTTATAAAAAGGTAAGACCATCAATTTTAACAACAATACCAATAATTATCAAAAGAACCAATTTTTGTGATTTTTTTCTAATAATGTGATCAAATTATGCAACTAGGTATTAAATTGAATCAAAAACCTAATAATGCAAGATAATGAAAGTTTTAAATATTTTTGTTATTTTTATAAATTTTAAAAGATAAATTGTGACCATAACTGCATATAATTCCTAAATAAACACCAAAATTCACACAAAAATCTAACAACAAATAAAATTATATAATTATTAATTTTGTAGGAGTATTTTTAATGGGGTGAAAAATTACATGCTCACAGCTGCCCCTCTTTGCTCGGAAACATGAAGTGTTTTCGGGCAAAGACAAAGTGAGCAGTTATGAATAACTTTTATCCGTTAAATACTGCATGGGAAGCACTTTGAAAAAGTTTGACTGAACCTTGCTTCAAAGGTTGCCTATATATCCTTGGCTATAAAGGAATCATGTCAGTGTAGTTCTGGAAGTTTTTGCAGCTGGGACTACCGAATAACTGTGATTTCACTGCGGTTGTTGTTGTTGTTACTGTTGCTGAGCTCCTTACTACACCAAAGTAACAAAACGAAAAAGACTAACTAAGATTATCAACTACGAGTTACAATATCCCTATCTATAGATTCTAAGGCTTGGTCTTGAGTCTTGGCTAGTTCTTTTTGCTGACTCTGACCTGGATCTTGATTCTTGTTAGCCGCAGATGCTGGTTCCATCTTCTCGTCTTCCGGATCAAGGCGGGATATACAGAACGGATAACTTCAATCTCGTCCTGAGCAGTCCATGTCTTCCCCGCTTTTGCACTTTGGGGTTCAACCTTCTCTTTTCTTTTACCTAGATTGAAACTTCTTCTTTTGGTCATCTCGAATCCATTGTCCTAAAGTGTAATCTGCGCAAAATCAAAAACATACGAATGAAATTTTCTGCCCCGGTTTACACTAGGAAAGTTTCGCGAGTTATTGTAATAAAAATCTATACTACTTCATTATTAAAAGCGATAAAAGGCGGGACTGGTGTACCTGGAGGGAATGGAGACTAGGGAGTGGAGACCCTATGTCTAACGGTGAAGTCAACTAGGGATTGGAGACCTTAGGTTGGAAAGACATAAACTAGGGAGTGGGACCGTATGTTGGGAAAAGCCACCAGGTTATGCTAGTGTCAACTAGGGAGTGGGACCCTATGTTAAAAAATAAAAATCACCAGGTTATGCTGGCGTCAACTAGGGAGTGGGACCCTATGTTGGAAAAGTCATTGGGTTATGTCGGCATTAACTAGAGAGTGGGATCCTATGTTGGAAAAGTCATCGGGTTATGCCGGCATCAACTAGGGAGTAGGATACTAAGTTGGAAAAGTCATCGGGTTATGCCGACATCAACTAGGGAGTAGGACCCTATGTTGGAAAAGTTATCGAGTTATGCCGGCATCAACTAGGGAGTGGGACCCTATGTTGGAAAAGTCATCGGGTTATGCCGGCATCAACTAGGGAGTGGGACCCTATGTTGGAAAAGTCACCAGGTTATGCTGGCATCAACTAGGGAGTGGGACCCTATGTTGGAAAAGTCATCGGGTTATGCCGACATCAACTAGGGAGTGGGACCCTAAGTTGGAAAAGTCATCGGGTTATGCCGGCATCAACTAAGGAGTAGGACCCTATGTTGGAAAAGTCATCGGGTTATGCTGGCATCAACTAGGGAGTAGGACCCTATGTTGGAAAAGTCATTGGGTTATGCCGGCATCAACTAGGGAGTGGGACCCTATGTTGGAAAAGTCATCGAGTTATACCGGCATCAACTAGGGGGGGTGGGATCCTAAGTTAGAAAAGTCACCAAGTTATGCCGGCATCAACTAGGGAGTGGGATCCTAAGTTGAAAAAGTCACCAGGTTATGCTGGCATCAACTAGGGGGTGGGAGTTTCCCTGATGGAACCCCAAATGCACATTTAGTAGGGTTCAAATTCAAGTCATACTTGCGTAGACGCTCAAAGAATTTTTTCAAATCTCGAACATGGCCTTCTTGGGTCCTAGATTTAATAATTACATCATCAACACACACCTCAATTTCTTGGTGCATCATATCATGGAAGATGTCCGTCATAGCTCTCATGTAAGTTGCCCCGGCATTTTTCAAACCAAATGGCATGACCCTGTAACAATAGGTCCCCCATGGTGTGGTGAAGGCTGTCTTTTCTGCGTCTTCTTCATCCATCAGGACTTGATGATACCCAGCATAACAATCCACAAACGACTGTACCTCATGTTTGGCACAATTGTCGACAAGGATATGGATGTTTGTAACGGAAAGTTGTCTTTGGGACTCGCTTTGTTCAAATCCCTATAATAAACACATACTCTAATCTTCCCATCCTTTTTTGGTACTGGGACTATGTTGGCTAGCCATGTGGTGTATCTGACTACTCGGATTACTCCGGCTTTCAACTGTTTGGCAACCTCTTCTTTAATTTTATCGTTGATGTCTGTTTTGAATTTTCTTTGCTTTTGTTGGATAGGCGGATAATCAGGATGAGTTGGCAATTTGTGTACCACTAAATCGACACTTAGTCTTGGCATATCATCGTAAGACCATGCAAACACATCTTTAAATTCAAACAAGAGTTGGATCAATGCATCTCTGGGTTTTACTCGGTGTGAATGCTTATCATGGTCTCCCTGACCTCTTCTGAATTGCCCAAATTGATTGGCTCGGTTTCATTTAGGTTTGGCTTAGGCTTATTCTCAAATTGTTCCAATTCTCGATTTCTTTCCCTAAAAGCCTCATCTTCATCATATTCAAACTCTTGATTCATTATTTCACAGTTAGATAGCGTTTTAGGATCTAGGCATGAAGTCCGCAAGCATGTCATGTTATTTAAGGCCGCATTATTAGGACTGAAAAATAACAAAAATAACAAAATCAGAAAGAATAACAGAAGAAGATCCGCAGACGATGAAATATTGATTTCATTTCATTGAATTTGAAGATAAAAGGGGTTTACATTGGAATTTAAAAGACAATAAAATTAAAAACACTCGAGTTACACCCTGAAATAACTCGGAGTGTAGAAAGGATGCCAAAACATGAACTACCGAGATTCCCGCCTGACTGGGAAGGGAGTAGCTGTCCAATTTTGCAATTTCTCATTTGGTCCCATGTATTGCACCTCAGCGGTGCTCGAGCCTTCACCGGGCTGGACCATGTGGACTTCATAGAGAATTTGCCTCATTGCTTCACAGATATCCTAAATTTCCTCGGCTGTAAAGGCCTCTTCTTCCTCTTTTATATATTTTGGCTTAACAAATGATTTGGCGAGGTGTGGTTTTGGCTGAGGCAAGACCCACACATCTCTCTTATGTTTCTCAGTCCATTTTTCATCGGCGTCAGTAGCTTGAAAACCTATGCCAAAAAATTTCTTGTTGACAGGCAAAGTAACGGGTTCTGTGATGCCCTGCAAAGATGCCCCAAGCCTTTTCCCAGGCTTGTATCCATTTTTGATCATTTCGCCGGCGACCATGATTGATGCGCTCGATAAACAAGGTTGGGGGCATGGAGTTCCTTCCTCGCACTGATCAACAAGCACAATTTCAAAAGCCTGGTAAACAATGTGTTCACTTCCCTTTCTTGCCTCAAGACATGGGACTGACGGGTCCCTGTAGATTGATTGTTCATCTTCCCCATGGAAAACTATTTCTTGGTTCTCATATTCGAACTTGACCATTTGATGAAGAGTAGATGGCACGGCTCCCGCAGCATGGATCCAAGGTCTTCCCAGTAGAAAGTTATAGGAAGTGTCCATGTCCAGGACTTGGAATGTTATTTCAAAATCCACGGGGCCGATGGTTAGGATTAAATCAATTTCTCCTATAGTATCCCTTTTGACACCGTCGAGAGCTCGGACACAAACATTGTTCGACATGATCCTTTCAGTCCCAATTTCCATTCTTTGAAATGTTGACAGAGGTCAAATATCTACCCCGGATCCGCCATCCATCATGACCTTTTTCACATAATACCCCTCACACTTGACCGTCAAATGCAAGGCCTTGTTATGGGCAGCTCCTTCGGGAGGTAAGTCATTTCGGCTAAAGGATATTCTGTTAACTTTGAAGAACCGCTCTACCATTCTTTCCAGTTGTTCAATCGTGGTCTCGATTGGCACATACGCCTCATTTAGCGTCTTTAGAAGTACCTTTTGGTGCTCGCTTGAGATCAACAGCAGAGACAAGAGTGAAACATGGGCAGGAGCCTTTCTGAGTTCATCAATCACAACATACTCCGAAGTTTTCATTTTTTGAAAGAATTCCTCGGCTTCTTCGATAGTAATAGGATTTTTGAGGGGGAAACGCTTATATTTGGCTTTGTTCAACTCTTCTGGGTCATGATACTTCCCATATGGGTTTGTTTCATTCACCTCCCCTCTGACTTCCTTTCCTTTATAGGTGACCAGGGTCTTTTGGGTTCCAAGGGATGGCAGTAGTGTCTTTTATTGGATTTTGTGGCCTACGGCTGATGATTAGAGGCTCATCCAGCTTTGGTGAGATGACTGACCCTTTTTCCACATACGTCCCCTTTGGTACATACATTCTTGGCAAATTTGATGTGGTTTTCCTTAGGTCCAATCTCTTTGGGGGGATCAACATGAGCTGCCTATTTCTGGGAGCTCTTGGGACGTAGAGGATGGCTTCTTTGGCTAGTGCTGCCTCTGCCTCTGCCCCTGCTTCCTTAGACTTTTCTTCATTTTGGAGAGTGGACTTTGTATTTTTTTTTCATCCTTGACTTGTTTTGCCACTTTTTTAGGTTTCTTTTTTGTATCAGCAATGGCAATAATGGCTTTCAATGCAGGGTCAAACTCTTTATCTTCACAAATCATCCTGATGACGGGCCCGCTGTTGTGGGCCGGTAGCGGGTTGTTGGATACATTGGGGACTTCCGTGTCCCTCAACACTACATTTTTCTATTCAATCAAGTTTTCGACTGCTCTTTTAAGGGTCTAGCAGTCCTCAGTGTCATTCCCTTCTACCTCAGAATAATAGGCACACTTGATACCCGGCCTGTATGAGGGAGATTTAGGATTCTGCCTGTTTGGAGGTACAGGCTGCAAAAGGCCCATTTGAACCAATTTGGGAAAGAGGCTAGAATATGACTCGACAATAGGTGTGAAGTTATTTTTTCTGGGTGGTTCACGAGGACGGTTATTGTATTGGTAGTTATTCTGGGGAGGTCATGCATTATATAGGGCTTGGTGAGGAGGGTTATTTTTGGGAAGAGGAGCTCTGTTCTGATTGTATTATTGTGGTGGCCGAGTGTATGGTTGAGCATTCATCACTGCATATGGATGAGGATATATAGCATAAGATGCGTCTTGATGAGGGTAATAATGTTATGGGGCCCCGGGAGGTGGTCCTGAATAATCCCGGAACCGTCGAGAACTCTTTAAGCTTGAAGCCATCATGGCTCCCTCCTCTTTCTTTTTCCTTCTTACTAAGCCTCCCAAGCCGCTCTAAATGGCTTGGGAGGTGGCCCTCAAAGCTGATTGACTCAAGATACGGCCTGGTTTTAAGCCATTTTCTACCATTTCACCAATCTTGATGGCCTACGCGAACGGTTTGCCCATGGAAGACATCATATTTGAAAAATAATCGGCCTTTTGGGCCTTCAACAAAACACTGACCATTTTGGTTTCATCCATAGGGGGTTTCACCCTGGAAGCTTGTTCACGCCATTTAATGGCATATTCTCAGAAGCTTTTGGAGACTTTATTTTTAAGGTTGGATAGAGAATTTCTGTCCGGAGCTATGTCCACATTGTATTGGAACTGTCTCACAAAATCCCGGGCTAAATCATCCCATATGTGCCAATGGGAAATGCCTTGATCTATGTACCATTCAGAGGCAATCCTAGCGAGGCTTTCCCCAAAGTAGGCCATTAATAACTCTTCTTTTCCCCATTCTCCTCTTAGCTAATTGCAGTATCATTTCAAGTGGGCAGTCGGGTCTCCGTGCCCGTCATACTTTTCAAACTTTGGTGTCTTGAAACCCGCAGGCAGATGCACATGAGGGAACATGCACAGATTAGCGTAAGACACGCTTTTTTGGCCACTCAGGCCCTGTATATTTTTCAAGCTTTCCTCGAGGCTTCTCATTTTTCGTGTGATATCCTCTTGTTCGGGATTTCTCAAAATTCTCTCTTGATCCATAGGAGATTCAAATTGCGTATGCTAAGGATAAGAGTTCGGGGTGACCCAGGCAGTATCCAATTAGAATTGGGGAGCTTGAAAAGTGAAGGTCGGCGGCTCAAAGCTTTGCCGAGGCAATGTTGGTTGTGCCATACCAGCAACTGGTAGTGCAGTGAACACAAAAGATGGCATTCCCGATGATGGTTCTTGGGGGCGAACCTCATAAGGCATTCCGGTAAAGTTTGTTGTCATAGTGGGGAATTCGAATGGTATCAACGGATTGGGTGCTGAAATCAGAACATTAGTAGTCCCTCGTGTCCTTGGGATCAGCTCGGGGAAGCCAGGGATAGAACTAGGTGGATCTCTGCCATTAGACCAAGCATCTCACATCTCCAGCATGCGGCATCTTAGACTTATGTTCTCTTCAGCAGGTGCTGATTTCGATTGTGGCATAATCGATGAGGGGCTATCCTCAGGTTCGACAATAGTCAGATGACTTTCATAGGTCATTACGATGCTTCCCTTTGATCTTCTGAAATAATGGTGTGGCGCCAGAATACCACCGCAAAACCAACCACCTTAAAAATAAGACCCTAAACTCAAGAGTATACAATAAACTGGTTAGTTTGAGATATTAACATATAGGGAATCACACATTGGGGGATGCAATGCACTTAAGCAGCCAAACGTTTTCTAAGATGTTTTGCGACGGCTGTGTGTTTCATCCTGGATTTAATGTTTCGCTCTTTTTCTTTACTAATTATTTTCTTTTAGGTTTATGATCGAATCCTATGTGGATTGCCTACATATCATGACGCCGCATGAATCAGATCATCACGTAGTTCAAGGAATAGATTAAAAGTAACAAAGTGCAACTTTCATTTCATTACTAAAGATAACTCTTTTGTTTTTCATTATAAGTAATTTTAAAGTACTGACAACCATAAAAAGAAACAGTACAGAATCCAAACAAACGACAAAACAGCTTAAACTTCTAGAAAGCAATAAAATACATACTCGAAAACTAAATCATCAAAAGTAAAGGAGGGTTTCTGCTGGTCTTCTCGGAGCCTGTGGTGCATTGGCTGGTCTTTCTGCAGGTCTGTGTGCAATGTCTCCCTGAAGCCGGTCCAAATCATCCATCACTTGGTGGACAAAAGTCATCATAGAGGCCAAACAACATGGAGGTAGTCATGTTTTCGCATTCGTGACATTTCATCATGACATAGTCGGCTATTTCTTTGATTCTGGTTCTGATGACCCCTTTCTCCTAAAGTAGGGGCCCAATTTGTTGTGCCCGGGCTTCCAACACTTGTGTATTTGTGTTGTTCTGGTCCTGTAGTTGTTGCATTGTTCCTTCTAATTGGCAGATTCGTGTATAACAATGCTCTCTTTCTGTTTTAAAGTCTTTGGTCTTCTGGACCATTTCGTTCCCTGGGGCAAACAATTTTTCCTTTAGGATTGCCATTTCTTTACCATACTTCTGTCTCAGATGATGGGCCTGTTCTTCTTCTCCCGTGTCTAACTTGGTTTGGGCATCTAGCAGGTCCTTTTCAGCTTTTGTCAAATCAACCGTGTAATTGCGAACCTTCATCCTTAGGTTGCTAATGATATTTTCATCCCTTTCGCTTCTCACAAGTGTCTCGACAGCTATTCTCAAACTCCGAAGTTGGGCACGGAGCGCCTCGTTCTCTCGGGCTAATTGTCATTTTTTGCCTTCGACTACCTGTGCATATAACTCATTGTCGAATTCAAGGTTCCTCAATTTCTCTTTCAAAGCGCGGATAGTGGCATGATACTCCTTTTCCTTTTCTCCCCAAGCTAACCTTTCTTGAATTTTATCATCGAAAGCTTGAACATGAGGCCTTTGGGAAGGCCTTTCCGGCTCGGGTTCTGGTTCTTCATTAATGCAATTTCTCTTTTCAAACCATGCTACATAACCCGGATCTACTTTACCTTTGGCAAGATTAGGCACTTGAGTATCTTCTTTCAAATATCGACACTGTCACGACCCAAAACCTATGGGTTGTGATGGCTCTGGACACACTGTCAGGCAAGCCAATCCCTGAACCAGTTCAAACAACTTCCTGCTTACACTTTCAAAATCATGTCTTTTTCTGCATTTATAATCAAATAATAAAGCAAATGCTCGTAAACTAAATACGGCGGATAATCCACTTAATGCAGTACAAGAAATACCAACACTTTCCCAGAACCCGGTGACACAAGTACATGAGCAATTTCTAAGAATTTATACAATTATACAACTCTTGTCCGAGAATTTAAATTGGACAAAGGTAATAAAGACAAAAATGTAGGGACATAGAAGGGAGACTCTGCCAGTTGCGGAACGCCACGGAACAATGCAACCTGAGTAAGTCTCCGAATCAATCACTGCACTATGAGGGTACGTGTGTAACCAAATGCACGGAAAGTGTAGCATGAGTACATATACATATATATGTACCCAGTGAGTATCCCGTCTAATCTCGAAGAAGTAGTGACGAGAGGTCGACTCGATACTCACTAAGGTCCAACAGTAATAGTATAAAACAGGATATAAGGAGAGCAGTAGACATGTAAATAGTGCACCACAATTGTGAAGAGAATACAGAGTTTCCAAGTAAATATTGAAAGCAGTAACAACTCACCTGTCTCTTTTCCCCAAATATCTGTCAAATCATAAATCAGGAAAACGGTACCAAACAATCATGCGCACACAGGAGTAAGACAACCGGCCGGAGTCATAAGGAAGAATAGCTATGCGCTGCCGGGGATCGATCGGCCCGTACCAAGAGTGCATGCTTACAGTGTAATCATATCAAGAACATCTATGCACTGCCAGTGATCGACCGGTCCGTACCAAGAGTGCATGCTTACAAATAATCATGCCTACGCACTGCCGGGGATCGACTGCCCCGTACCAAGAGTGCGTCTATCAATGTAATCATATCATATCATAGCATAACTTCATCCATGCACTGCCGGGGATCGACCGGCCCTTACCAAGAGTGCATTCTGAATTAGTTCCCTGTGCACTGTCGGGGATCGACCGGCCCGTACCAAGAGTGCACTATAAATCAGTGGTGGCGTACGGCCCGCTCCCATAAGAGTGAAGGAAGTTACATATCGCCCGCGGGATGTAAATTACGAAGCGACAACATGCGCACATAAAATGTAAAGTTCATTTCACCACAATCCTTTCCCATTATTTAAGTAAATGAAAGCTCGGGAAAACAATAATATCTTACATGAGTACAAAACTTATAAGTCATTTCTTTTCCTTTCATAATACTTTCCATAAATAATTTCTTTCATATTACTTCCCGTAAGTCAATTCATTTCATAATATTTTTCCGTGAAAACAATTTTCCTTCCATATTATTTTAAAATCCATAAATCTCAGAGAAACAAAACCACATAACAGGATATTATAACATACATATAATTCATTACAAGAAGTATACAGGGCATGATGTGGGGCCTAACTACCCGGACATAACAATAGTAGCCGCTACGTACGGACTCTCGTCACTTGGTACGTACGTAGCCCCAGCAAACAATTACATATAGCATGTAGAACACCTAAGGGGACAATTCCCTCTTACAAGGTTAGAAAGGAGACTCACCTCGCTCCGAAGATTCATCACCGACTTCCAAGCCTCTACGACGACTAAAAATGAATGCGCACGCTCCCAAACTATCCAAATAATGATAATTCAATAAAAATATACTCAATAGATCATAACCAATTCAAATTACAAAGTACCTCAGCCCGACTCAATGAAATGACCAAACTGCCCTCGGACCCACGTGCCCGAACCTAAAAATTTCTTGAAGAAAATCTCTACCCGAAGCTTTACTAATTCAATTACACATTTTACTCAATTATTCATGCTCAATTCGTGGCTAAAATCCAAATTTCCAAATTTCTAGGTTTTCTTCAAAATACTAATCTTTCCACTAATTTTTCATGTTTAATCCCATGTATAAACCTTGAATTAACTTGGAAATGAGAAGGAATCACTTACCTCTTGATGCTTGATGAAAATCACCCTTTGAAATCCTCCAAAATCGCCCCAACCAAGTGAAGGAATTGATGAAATGGCCAAAATCCCATTTTTTTAAACATTCTGCCCAGGTATTTACTCAGTGCGATTGCGGAAAATGCTTTGCGATCGCGGAGTACAATTTTCCAGCCCAAAATTTGCTCTTTGCGATCGCGGAAAGAGCTTCGCGATCGCGGAGAACAAATGCCAAGCCTCCGGACAGCCTCTAGTAGAATAGTCATAACATTTTGCACAAAACTCCAAATGACAAATGGTTTAATGTTATGAAAACTACACTTAAAGATATATAACTTTCATCTGTTGGTCATCTCCCAAATTCTTATATATTTCTAGATATAAGCTTCCAAATCCATTCCTGTGCAACACCAATTTCTTCTTCATCTTCCCGGACACCCTATAGTGTAACATCCATATAGTTTTGTACACAAATCCAAATGCTAAATGATTTAAATTTCTAGAAACTAGACACAAAGAGATACAACTTTCATTTTTACATCACCTCAAAATGCCTTATAGATTGTGAGATATGAGCCTCTGAAGTCGAGTCAGTGCAGCAGAGCATTTCTTATATGCGATCGCACAAGCTTGCCTGCGATCGCACAAGCTTGCCTGCGATCGCACAAGCTTGCCTGCAATCGCACAGCCCTTTTTCCAGCTCCCTCCAAATCCTTCTCCGTGATCGCACCACTGAGGTCGCGGTCACACAGACCAAAAATCACCCTTCCCATTTTCTCCTCCACGATCGCACTAGAAGGGATGCGATCGCACAGCACACCAGAAACATCAGATGACAGCAGCGACAAAGTAGAGAAAAATGGCCCGAAACCACCCCGAAACACACCCGAAACCCCCGGGACCCCGTCCAATCGCACGGCTCAGTCCCACAACATCCCACGAACTTGTTTGAAGCTTCAAATCACATCAAACAATGCCAAAATCATGAATCGCACTAAAATTGAACTTTATGAACTTTGAAAATTCCAACTTCCACATTTGATGCCAAAACCTATCAAACCACGTCCGATTGACCTCAAATTTTGCAGGCAAGTCATATTCGACATTACGGACCTGATACAACTTCTGGAATCGCATTCCAACCCCGATATCAAAATTTCCATTTTCGGTCGAATTCTTCGAAAACCTTCAATTTTCTATCTTTAGCCAAATGACCTTAAATTGACTTTTGGATATCCGAATTCACTTCTGATCGCGCTCCCAACTCCAGAATCACCATACGGATCTATTCCAAGACTCGGAATCCCAAACGGACATCAGTAGCATTGAAATGTACTTCAATTCAAACTTAGGAAATTTCCTTAAAATATTGACTTTCCACAATATACGCTGAATTGCTCTCGGGTTATCCAAAACCCGTTCCGGACATACGCCCAAGTCCGAAATCATCATACGAACCTGCTGGAATCTTTGGATCCTGATTTAGAGGTCGTTTACTCAAAATACCAGCCTTACTCGATTTCTTCAACTTAAGACTTCTGAAATGAGAATTTTCCTTTAAATTCAACTCTGATCTTCCTGAATTTCAATTCCGACCATATGCACAAGTCAATATACCTGAAATGAAGTTGTTCGTGACTCACAACTGCTGAACGACGCACTAGATCTCAAAACGACCGGTCGGGTCGTTACAGACACCCATTCCAATTTTGTTGAATCAAGGCTTCAGATAATGGAGCTTCAGGGTGTAATTCAATAACTTGGGTACTCAAGTCTTCATCCTCAGGTACTATTTGATATCGTCCCAACTGCCTCAGGACCCTTTGGGGTGCATAGGGTTGGACACTTTTCAGACCCATTAACAGCAAATGATTCCTTGTAACTGACATGTGTATAACCTCCCTGACAGGAAGCCATCCCAGAGTCCACTCTATCTTATTTGCCCGTAAAGTTCTCAGATGGTCAATCCAAGCTTCAACCCTTTCCGGGGAATTGTAATATTTTACTCTTTCTTCATCGCTTTCGATGAAGTTGGTTTTGCTTGGACCATAGCTCATGAATCTCGGGTGATGACGAAGGTGTTCAATTAGCCACATTTGGAGAATAATGTTGCAACCTTCGAAGAATGTTGTCCCCGACTTGCACTGTGTCAAGGACCGGTAGATATCAGACAGTATGAGTGGAGCTAGTGTGTGATCCTTCTTCTCAGTCAAAACTTGGGCAATTCTAGCCACACGAACATCAATGGTGCCTTTTGAATTTAGAAAGACCATGACCCCTAGGAATGCCACTATGAAGGCTAATCGGCGGTGGATTCTCCAGGTATCCTTGTCCTGTTTGTTGTTCAAACCCTTTTCATGTGTTTCGAACCCGTCTGGAAATCCATATCTAGAGTATAAGAAGTAGAATGAGAAACAACCATCAACCACCCGGCTCTTTCTGAGTTTTTTGCAGATGTATAGGAAATCAAAGAAACGGCGCACTAACATAGGCCTTGGGAAGATAAGTTGTTGGTTCCTCAAATCCCGACCAAAACCCGTATACTCTGCTATTTATTACAGGGTAGGAGTGATCTCAAAGTCTGAGAAACGGAAGACATTGTGAACCAGATCCCAGAAGGTCACTAAAGCTTTGATTAAGTCATCTCTTGGTTTAACCTTCATGATGTCAATGAGAGCCCCCAATTGTTCAACTACCCATTCTTTACCCTCTTTGTCTAAGTCATGCCACCACATTCGGAGTTGTAGTGGAGCTTCCTCTACGATATTAAATTGTGGATTCTGGACAATACTCATTTTGCACCTATGAATGGGTAGGGTTAAGGTTGCTTCTAATTTTGAAAGAAAAAGACCAACAAATTCTTTTTACAAAGACCAGCTTTAATTTTCAAAAGACACCTCACCTAAAAGTAGCTATTTGCGCAACATTGACCAAAATGGTCATTTTTACAAAAGTGGCCCCTTCTTACTTTTGAATAAAGTTTTGAGGCCGGGGCAGGGTACTTTTCTAGGAAAAGTGACAGACATGTCCACTCTTAGCGAAAATAGCCCTTCAACAATGTTAAGTGTTCAAAGGCTATTCTGGCAAGAACGGTACAAGACTTAACCGAAGTTGGGTCTGTTTTATTTCGACTAATAGACTTATTTTTGTGATGACCCAAAAGGTCATCCTGAGTAATTCCAGCTAAATCTGTGTTCCGAGGCCTCGAAAGCCTCTGTTAATCTCACCTCGATATGCGTGCGCAGCCCTGGCAGGTAGCCGGGAAACTTCCATGTGGAAATTTGATAAAAATAGGATTTTTGAATTGAATAATTGAATAAAGTTGACTTTGGTCAACATTTTTGGTAAACGGATCCGGACCCGTGATGTGACGGTCCCGGAGGGTCCGTAGGAAAATATGGGACTTGGGCGTATGCCCGGAATCGAATTCCGAGGCCCCAAGCCCGAGAAATGAATTTTTAAAGAAAATTGTTTTCTGAAAATATTAAAGGAATGTGAAAGTGAATAATTATGTGAAAACCTTGTTACCGGGCCCGTGTTATGGTTCCGGAGCCCGGAACAGGTTTATTATATGTTGTTTGTCCTATCTGTGAGTTTTGGTGTAAAACGGGTTTGATTTGATTGGTTTTGGGTCCAAGTGAGGAAAATGGAGTTAATGAACTTGTGAGGCTTCTAAAGAATTTGAAATGTGGCTTGAGAAGTGATTTTATGTTCCCAAGGTCCGAATGAAATTCTAAGACCGGGAACAGTTCTGTTGTGTCGTTTATAACTTATCTGCAAAATTTGAAGTCATTCCGAGTGGTTTAGGCCGGCTCGGCGCGTTAAAGTTAATTCAAGAATTTCAAAGTTCTTAAGTTTTGAATTCAGGGGTTTTGGAGAGTGATTTTGAGTTTTAGCGTTGTATTGAGTGTTCCGTGAGCTCGAGCAAGTCCGCGTAATGATTTGGGACTTGTTGGTATTTTTGGACAGGGGCCTGGGTGGGCCCAGGTGCCTCCCGGACCCCGTGCGAGGCCAAAAACCAGCAAAAACCAATGTTGGTGCACAGCAGCTGGTGTGACCGCAGGTGCAGTAGCCCACCCGCAGGTGCGGGACCGCCCCTGCGGTCCCAGCCTCGCAGGTGCGAACCCCAGCCCCTTGCCC